>JAJJMC010028012.1:136736-204827 GCA_023531435.1 Papaver californicum | reverse complement strand
TGAGTGTTTAAAATCTAAGGCAACAGGAGCAGAGCTGTAACGGTGGACCAGCAACGAATGCAGATGTTGCTGCTCTTTCTTCTCCGATGAAGGCTGATGAAGAACAGTGCCGGCGATGCACCAGCAGGTGTTCGGCGGTGACCGGAAGTTGCCGGAAGTGATCTCTAGGCTCCTGTCCCTTTTTTTCTTCGATTCTTTTGGTTTATATAGGGTCTACAAACCCTAGAGAGAGTTCTAAACCTAATAGAACTCTCTAAAACAACTCGCAAATCCTCTTCCCAATTGAAACAGGAATCCGGCCAAATACATGCTTTTCCGAGCTGATTTCCCGGGATTTTCTTCAGTTTCTCAATTGCTTTTAACTTGTATTGGATGTGTCTTGCGATTGGGTCTCAAAAATTCTATGAAAACAACTTCAATTTCTTTTCCTGTTTGAAACAGGAGATCCCGATGAGTTGGATCGGCGACTCGGCTGAGTTGACTCGCTGGCTCGCTGGCTTGACTCGCTGGGTTGACTCGGCCGATCCTAGGGTGTCCCTTATCCATTCTTGGGGTGCCAATAACACTTTTTCTTGGGTGCCTTTATCACTTTTTGAGCCAATTTTTCCACAAATCTTTATTCTTCTAATGTATCTACAAAAGCATAAAAACACGTAATATTTGCAAAATCGAATACTAACTTAATAGAAACAAAGGTGCAATTTAGACACTAAAATGTGTCTATCAGTATGGTTGAGAAGAATTCTAGAAGGCATTCAAGAGAAGCAAGAAGGAAGAAATGAAATCTTTGGTGACAGCAAATCAACAATTGCTATGTCCAAAAATTCAGTCGAGCATTGTAGAGCAAGGCAGATCAAGCTCAAGTATTACTTCATTCAAGAAGCGGTTGAAGAAGGTGAGATTCAACTCAAGTATTGTAATACGAAAGACCAATTGGCGGACATATTCACCAACGCACTTCCAAAGGAAAATTTCAGAATTTCCATGAGCTATTAGGAGTTGTATAACATCATATTAAGGAGGAGATTGTTATTTAATATAACGTTAAATGATGTAATAGGAGTGTGAGTTAGTAATAGGTATTGCTAGCTAAATTAGTGTGTGGAGGAGAGTGTTCCACGTGTATCTCTAGTATTAGGTCTTGTGGACCTAGTATAAATAGAAAGAGATGATATAAAAGAAAATAAGATAATTAAATTAATATTAAATAGAAGAGGTAGAAGAAAAGCTTTAGCCCTTACCTCCATTTAATAAATCTTTTTCAAAATCATTACTAATCATTTTTAAATATCCAACAAACTCCAGAAGGCACCCAAATTCTGGAATTGTTTGACAGTGGTATTGGATGGAGAAATATGGGAAACATGGACTACAAAAGTGTGATGTCTTCTTATCGACCACCACGTGATGTGTCTGTAAATGGATATATTTATTGGGCAGGTCAGGAAGGAACCATTGTTTCCTTCGATTTGGCTAACGAAGAAATTCGCGTAATTCCATCACCACTACAAGCTGGTAATCCGCTTTCTACTGTTAAACTATGGGGATCAGGCGATATTTTATGTGCATATTATATCAATGATATTGATGATGGTTGGAAAATGTGGTTTTTAAAGAAGAATAAAGATAATCAGGATGTGATTTGGAATAAAGAATACAGTGATCATATCGATGTCAAACCGATCACCTTTACAAAGAGTGGTGGGCTTCTATGCTACGATTATCGTGATAATAACGTC
Organism: Papaver californicum; assembly: GCA_023531435.1. Taxonomy (NCBI): domain Eukaryota; kingdom Viridiplantae; phylum Streptophyta; class Magnoliopsida; order Ranunculales; family Papaveraceae; genus Papaver; species Papaver californicum. Next base: position 203,088 of record JAJJMC010028012.1, on the reverse strand, counting down.
TTTCGCTACGCCCCAGAAGCTTCGTCTCCCAGAATGCTTGTGAATTTTGGTTAGAATTTATAGCAAAGTAGCATTTATCTTCTAGAAGGATATAAAATTTTGCAAAACTAATCAGCAATAGACTTATAGGCCCAGATTTAGATTTTCCATGGTTGAATTTAGTTGGTTGGCTGATAGCCCATGTAGGTCTTTTAGTTGGGCATCCATCCACACCAGAATTTCTTTTTCCATCCCCATATATATTTAACCCTGTTTTAGAGCATACTCAAAAAATTTTAGGTATACAAAAGAATTAAACTAACTAGGGTGGGATGATAAAAGATATCGTACGATAGGTAAGTTACTTAGTAACCCTCATTAATTGATTAATTTACTTATTTTATTTTTTTATTTTTTATTTTATTTTTTATATATATTTTTTACCTTTTTATGTTTTATTTTTTTAATTTTTCGAATTGAGTGAATTTGTAGAACGAGAACCAAATCCTCATTGTAAGGAAATATATAATAGAAACGAATTATCATCCGAACTGCTCATTTTTTCATTCTGAAGGTGCTAATGAACAGTTGGCTGATAATTAAACACGAAAATGATAGTCGAACTTCACTTTATGAAGAACAACACTAAGTTCAGTTGTCCTATTTTGTGCTCAAATTAGCTGAACCTAAGTTCGGCAGTTACAGAGTAAAGTTCGGCTAATAAATTGTCAGCCGAACCTAGGTATGTTTTCGGAGCACTATATGAAGAATAATGAGCAGTTCGGCTGATAACTTGTCAGCCGAACCTAGTGTGTTGTAAATAAAAAAAATTAAAAAAAATAATACAAAAAAGAAATACTTTAAAAAAATTAAAAATAAAATAAATAAATAAGGTCAGTTTTATCATTAAGCAAAATATATGTATAAAGGGCTTTTAGGATTACTCACGGGCGGAAAACTTCACGCTCGTACCCTTTTTCTCGTCAAATATTTCTCACAGACCCAAAATTTTAGAAATTTTATTTTCATTTTATTTCCTGGTCTCTTTCCTTCTCCGCCTCCCTGTCTTCTCTCTCACCTCTTTCTCCTTCAACTGATAACCAAAATTAAAACCTAAACTTGTGAAAAATCAATAACCTAATCTCATATTTGCAAACCAATTTTATAGAAATCAAATCTGACTTTGAATAACCTAATTTCGCAAACCCAAAAGAGTAGATTTTGATATCTAAGAAGATTCAAGTATAAACCCTAGAAAATTGATTTTGCAATTTTTTAGAAGAAGAATTTTTTATTTGTTTTTGCTTTTGATTTTAAGGTCAATCTGTGAATGATATATTTTGTTAGATTCTGATTTTTTTAGTTGGATTTGTATCTTTAAAGGAACAAATGGATCATAGGGTATTTCTTATGTTATTGGTTTCTTATTTTCCTTTTTATTTTAAACATGTGTTTTTTTTTTGTCAGTGGAAGAAGTCTATGAAGAATTGGGTATACATAGCTAAAATTTTTATATTGAAATATGAAGAATCTGGTCCAAAAGTGAATCTGATTTATCTTTAGCCGGAAGGGTAAATCCAACTAGAAGTCAAATGTATAACCAGTTATGCGGTCGATAAAATGGTTGCATAATCTGTTATGCAGCTACAAAAAAAGGATGCATAATCTGTTATGCAGTCAAGAAAATGGCAGCATATTGCATTATGCATCGTTTTTGCTTTTATCAATGTTATCAACCAAAAAATGGTTGCATAATCTGTTAAGCAGCTACAAAAATGATTGCGTAACCTGTTATGCAGTCGAGAAAATGGCTGCATAATATGTTATGCAGACGATAAAATGGCAGCATATTGCATTATGCATCACTTTTGCTTTTAGCACTGTTATCAACCAAAAAATGGTTGGATAATGTGTTATGCAGCTACAAAAATAACTGCATAACATTGTATTATGCATCCTTTTTTTGTTAGAATATTATTTTTGAGGCATATATACCGTGAATCAAAATATGACTGTACAATGTGTTATGCATCATTTGTGGTGGTTGCATAATTAATTATACATCATTTTTTTCGTTGGAATGATTCTTGCATATACATCGTTTTAGTGGTTACAAAGGCAAATTAGTGGATGCATAAACCAAAATATGGGTGCATAATGTGTTATGCATCCTTTGTGGTGGTTGCATAATGTGTTGTTCATCTTTTACGGTGGCTGCATAATGGCTATGTATCCAATTTTCAAAATTTATGCCTAAAAAGACAAACACCTCCGATTTTCTCGTAAAAAATCTAAATTTGATATTGTTGTTTGTAATCGTTGTGTAGATCTCTTTAAAAACTTTCCAACCAGATAAAATTTGTAAAATTCCAAGGCACGGATTTTTAGATATGTTATATTCTAGTTTAGTTACCAATTATACCCCTAAAAAAATACGATGCATAACGAATTATTTAAATATTTTTCATAATTTTAAATAATTATGGGCGTTATAAAAATAAAAAAAATATTTTAGGTCTAACAGTAAGAATAATATTTTTTTAGGCCTGAGTTTAAAATCCTCTTTACAAAAACCAATCAGCAACAAATGGAGAGGATCGTGAGCAGGGATTTAATTTTTTATAGTTGAAATTTGGTTGGCTGGCTGATAGCCCATGTCGGACTATTAATCAGGTATCCAGACCATCACCGATTGGCAATTTGTATTACAGTCCTAATCTCGTATATTGATGATCCTTGGAATCCCATTGCCCAATGTGGGACTATTATTGATCAAAAGATTCCTTTAAAACCATTATAAATTGTCCACTCCACCAGATAGCAAGACGTACACAAGAAACTCCAAAACAGCATCACCTAATTGGAACATCCTTTCTACATTATAATAAACTGATGAATATGTTGTGTTTCTCAAACTGACAGCATATTAGGGACTACGATGCTAAAATGTACTTAAAATGTCTCCCTATTAGTCTATTTATTGTTAAACCCTTTCTCCCTAAAACCCTATATATATTATTATTCTTTTGTGTATTTCGTCTACTCTGCAAATCTCTTCTCCTCAACTTAGGGTTTCAACGAGGAACTTTATTTATATACTCCCATCGGAGATCATGTTTGAAATGCTATCTCGCTTACCAGCTGAATCTGTTTCAGAATGCAAATTAGTATCCAAACCTTGGAGAAATCTTGCTCAACATCCATCCTTGGCACGATTGCACTTAAACCATCTCAATGGTCTTAATTCTGGTAAGTTGAGCTTCATATTTTATACACCAGGGTCTGATAAACAATTTTCTTATACTGAGTATGATGAGAATTCAAACCGTTTCAGTAGAACAACTAGGATCAACTTATGACCTCCGTATAAGTATTACTACATTCTTGGTTCGTGTAATGGTTTAATTTGTTTCAATGCATGTATTGACAATATCTACTTCCGGTATGAACCTGCTTATATTTATAATCCAGTTACCAGAGAATATATTGTCCTTCCAAATTCTCAAGGAAAAGACTTCTTAACTGGATTTGGTTACATTCCTTCAACCAATGAGTATAAGGTTGTTAGAATCTATAACTCCAGGAGAGACCCAGATTTTGGAATTGTTCAGGTTTACACTCTTGGAGGTGGTATTGGATGGAGAAATGCTGGAAAGATGGACTATGATGTGATGTGTTTTAAACTAAGTGGTGTGTTTGTGAATGGAGCTATTTATTGGTTGGACTTCAAAGGAACCATTTTTGGCTTCGATTTGGCTGATGAAGAGTTTCACAAACTTCCATCAATCCCTCGTTTGCTAGGAGCTGGTGGTCCGCTTTTTGATGTTAGCCTAGAGGTTTAAGGCGATTTGTTATGTGCATTTTGTACATATGCCAGATATGTTGACATATGGTGATTAAAGAAGAATAAAAGTTATGAGGATCTAATTTGGAGTAAAGAGTTTAGTGTTCATAATAACGATGTCAGACTGATCACCTTTACAAAGAGTGGTGGATTTCTATGCTATGATTGTTGTGATACAAATGTCTATCGTTACCCTTCAAAAGCTTCATCTTCCAGAATGCTTGTGAATTCTGGTGAGAAATTAAAATATGGAGTTGTCCCTCACAAGAAAACCTTATTGTCATTGAAAGCATTAGGAGAAGAAGGTACAAAACTAATGGATTCTGGTGAAATCGCAAGATCTAGCGGGGAGACAGAAAGCAGCAACCATTAGCCAAAGGAAGAGAAGGAAGAAAGAGGTTTCTAGATAAGTATATGATGTGAAGTTGGAATCTAACATTCAAGAACTTGTTTACTGGTTCTTCCAGATTATATGCCTACTTATTTGCGATTTTTTGTACGTTATATGGGATGACAGTCGTCTTTTCTCTCATCGACATATTATGTGGACTCTGTGTAGGGGTTGTTGGTTTTCCGCATAAACTATAAGAAAGAGATAAAAGGCAGAGATATATTGTTGTGAAAATCCTGTTTCTTGTATTATCATTTCATGACCTTTTATACATAGAATCAAATACATACAAATATATAACATAATAACCATATAATATACCGAATATCTCATAATATCAAATATATAATGACTTATATAATCTCCTTAATATATCCATAATATCAAATATAATGATATAATCTCTTTTAATACCGAATATCCTATAATATTCGTAATACGCCCCCTCAAGTTGGAGTAGGGTTGCACAACGGGCAGGCGAGTCGGTTTTGGGGTAAAATCAACTACCAACCCTCTAGAGGCGGGTTTCGATATTCAAAACCATATACCAACCCGTCCACAGGCGGGTCGGGTCGGTTTCAACCCGAGGCGGACCGGGCGGGTTCGGTTTATTTCGCGGGTTAACCCGTGGCAGATAGAAAAAACTGGCAACAAAAAACACTAAAAACAGACACTAAAAACAGGAAAAAAAAAAAACAGGAAAGAAAAGGCAGATAGAGATTGAGTTGATGAATCACCCATTAAGCCTCCTAAAAAACAGCAAAAAACACCAAACATCGTCAAATTATAATAACAAATACAATTATACAAGTGATATACACTAGCCACAAAAATAAGGATTAATTTATTTTCTTTGCTTTCTTATCATTTCTATGGAGTTGAATCTATATCATTATCTTAGAAGTTCATGTGGCAATTATAGAACTTGAAATGATAAGATTTTTAAATGATTTCTGAAATTTTAGTTTGGAATAGTCTGTCTTTGGAAATTTGTGTAGGCTTCGTTACACAATGAAAATGAGTGATTTTTGGCTCATTTGAAACTAGAAAGAATAAGCTAACACAATAAAATTTTAAGAAAATACAGTAAGGTTTATAGCTATGTTAAAAAGACTCATCAAAAACAGAACAGGAATCCCGTATTCAGAAAATGCAGTTTCGGCAGTTTGAAATCAAAAAATCGTACAAAAATCATTTCTCAATGGAATTCAGAAATTTTGGTCTTGTTTGAAAGCTGAGAGAGTCCTCTTTGACATAAAAATAATAGGGAAGGGTATTGAAGTACAGGTCAGTGTGAAAACATCTTGACAAAACAGTACAGCAAAACAGGTTCAGAATAAACGGGTTAAACGGGCGGGTTCGGGCGGGTGCTACACTAAACCCGTAAACCGACCCGTGGTGACCGGGTTCTAAATTTTCAAAACCGTATACCAACCCGTAGCGGGTCGGTTCGGTTATAAAACCCACGGTTTTGTCGGGTTCGGGCGGGTGCGGTTTTTCGGGTCGGTTCCTGTGCGGCCCTAAGTTGGAGTGTGGGGATCACGAACACCCAACTTGCGTAATAAGTAGGAAAACTGTGGAGCTCCAAGAGCCTTAGTAAAGATGTCCGCAGGCTGTGAGACAGATGGAATATATGCAGTACAAATGTTACCTGCTAATAGTTGTTCTCGCACATAATGACAGTCGACTTCTATATGTTTAGTGCGCTCGTGAAAGACCGGATTAGATGCAATATGTAAAGATGCTTGGCTATCACAAAGTAATTGCATTGGTTGAACATATATGACTCCGAGTGACGAGAGAAAGGACTTCAACCAAGTAAGTTCACAAGTCGCAGCAGCCATTGCTCGGTATTCTGCCTCCGCGGATGAACGAGCAACCGTAGGCTGTTTCTTGGTCTTCCAAGAAATCGGTGAAGAACCGAGTTGGACAAAATACGCCGTAAGAGATCGTCGAGTCAAGGGACAAGCCGCCCAATCTGAATCACAATATGCAAAAAGTTGAAGAGAACTATCGGACCGGAGTAAAATACCTTGACCAGGAGATCCTTTTAAATACCAAAGAACTCTAAACACAGCATCAAGATGGTCTTGGCGTGGAGCTTGTAGAAACTGAGTTAAAATATGAACCGCATAACTGATATCTGGACGTGTAATCAATAAATAAACCAAACGGCCTACCAACCTACGATACTGCTCGGGATCAGATAAGAGAGTCCCTTGAGCTCGTCCAAGAGTGTGGTTCTGTTCCATGGGAGTTGTAGCCGGCCTAGTACCCGTAAGCCCAACTTCGGACAAAATGTCAAGCGTGTACTTGCGTTGACTTAAGAATAGACCAGTTTTGTTACGGGCAGCTTCAATTCCAAGAAAATATTTCAGTCAGCCTAAATCCTTGAGCTTAAAACACCTGTTGAGATATTCTTTAAAGACGGTACAAGCTTGAGAATCGTTCCCTGCTAAAATGAGATCATCGACATAGACAAGAATCGAGAGAAACACCTTATCCTTACGATAAGTAAACAAAGTATGATCATCATGAGACTGGATAAACCCATAAGCACGAAGTGCGGTAGTAAGTTTAGCAAACCAATTACGGGGAGATTGACGAAGACCATACAATGATTTGTGCAACCGACAAACTTTATTTGGAAACGACGAAGCAAAACCGGGAGGAAGCCGCATATACACCTCCTCGTGTAAATCACCGTGAAGGAAAGCGTTATCGACATCTAATTGATGTAACTCCCAACCCTTAATAACAGCAACTGCCAAGAATGTTCGGACACTCACTAGTTTAGCCACAGGCGCGAATGTTTCCTCGAAATCGATACCTGCAACCTGATTATCACCACGAACCACAAGACGTGCTTTGTAGCGCTCAATTGACCCATCGGTGTTATACTTCAGTTTATAAACCCACTTACAACCAATCGGTTTCTTTCCCGGAGGCAACTCAGTGATTGACCAAGTACCATTCTTTTCTAAAGCATCAATTTCTGCTTTCATTGCACTACGCCAATTAGAGTCTAACATAGCACTATTGAAAGTACGAGGTTCAACCCCTGCAGATACAGCCGCTAAAAAATTCTTGTGGGATGGTGAGAAATTATCGTATGAAACATAATTAGCTAAAGGAAACGGCATACCTGAGGGGCTGACTGGCAGATGAGACGTGGGTGGGGGGGGGGGGGTACGAACTGAGCCGTGTGACATCGCACATAATCTTTGAGATAGCCAGGGGGTTTGCGATCACGTTGAGCACGACCTAACTCAGGTGGAAGCAAATCTGGAATAGCAGATTCGGTCGTGCATGCTGGAGATTGAGAGGATGAAGACTGGTTTTCATTGGTGGCAACAGGAGATGAAGAAGAAACCGAAGAGCTGTCTGTCCTAGAAACCGATTGAGTTGGAGAAGGAGTAGGAGCCGACCGAGTTATATTTGGTGTTTCAACAATGCTAACTAATGGGTCGGCCCATTCGGTTATTGGACCCAATGGTGGGACACTAGATGTAGGCGATACAATTTTAGGACACGGTTGTGCAAAAGGAAATGAATGTTCATCAAAAACCACATCTCGGGAGACGAACACCTTTCGATCTTCTAAATCCATAACCTTCCATCCCTTCTTTCCATGAGAATAACCTAGAAACACGCACCGACGATTTCGCGGAGAAAATTTATCCTTAGACGGTCTTTGTGATGTACATAACACAAACACCCAAATACCCGTAGGTGATCAAGAGACGGTGATGTGGAGTACAATTTATCAATCGGAGTAAGACCATTGAAAACTGGAGTAGGCGTACAATTAATTAAATGTGCTGCTGTAAGAACACACTTCCCCCAAAACTCAGTAGGCAGTGATGCTTGAAATAATAAAGCACGAGCAACATTCAGAATATGACGATGTTTCCGTTCAACCCGACCATTTTGTTGTGGGGTATCAACCATACTTGTTTGATGTAGAATACCATTTTTAGCATAGAATGCGTCCATTTGGTTCGAACCGCATAACTGATATCTTGTAGACGAATAATGACTTATATAACCTCCTTAATATATCCATAATATCAAATATAATGATATAATCTCTTTTAATACCGAATATCCTATAATATTCGTAATATAAACATTGTATTTTTTGTAGTGGGTGTTGTTTAAAGGAATCCAGTAACTCTAATTACTAAAATGAAACACCATGAGCCTTGTATGACTCCAAACAATAGGGTAATGAATGTTTTAGGCCACTAGTAGCTCAAATAGACCTAGGATTTCCAACTTGAGTGATTCTTCCCACTTCTTTTCACACTAGCAAGTACCTTCCCTACCCCAATAAGATGTTTTTCCACAAACTCAAGCATACAAAATGAAATAACCACTTCGGTACCCATCGGTACCCATCGCTGATTTGGTTCTTGCCTGTTGATAACCCTTGTTGGGCTTAGTAAGAATGTTTTTGAGTCACATCGTAAGAATAAAAAGTATGTGTTTATGTTATGTTTACATGTTTTTGTTTCCTTGAACTAAATGCAATGTTGAATGTGATGCACATAATAGTAAACTTAGTACGTAGATGCAGGGGAAGATTACAAAAAAGTAGCGTTCACGGTGGTTCTAATCACTATGAACAAATCCGCTCTTTATAGATTGAACTACTTGTTTTGGATATGCTGTTCATTTCGTTGTCTATAATCTTGCACTTTTATTGGTGGATATGTCTACACATCGGAAGTCTTTCCTATAACCATGCCCATGTAGTAACTCTAGATTTGGATGACAAACCCGTTGGACCTCGTATTGGTTGTGGCAGAAACTACCCCAGCAGCGTCCAGCGAGCTTCAATTCCAAGCACTTGAGCAAGTCATTCTATCTCCTAGAGTCACACCGGGGACCATCCGGATAAACAGTTCAATCACTTCATCCCGACTGAGCCCAAAAATCCGATTTTCACCTACACTGACTCCCAAGCCCTAGAGTCTCCACACCTACTCCCACTAAGCTTAGAATTTCAGTTTTTCTCCTTGAAACCCTCTATCCACATTTTTATCTGGGATCTTTGTTCAAATGCAGTGGTGCATTATTATTTTTATAAACCTAGATCAAAGTGCCGGAAGTAAGATAGTGTATAGTTATGTTTAGAGATGGATCGCATCTGGATTCGTGTATAGTTTGCTTTATAACAGAATAACTGGTAAAGCTGTATTTCTGTAACATCATGTTTTTGCTTAATTCGTTGTACACTGCCAGATTTGACTCTGATCCTACCATTCCTTGCAAAAACCAATCAGAGATGGAGAGGCCCGGGTTTTTCATATAAAATTTGGTTGGTTGATTCGCTGATAGCCCATGTCGGACTATTAGTTGGGCATGTCGGACTATTAGTTGGGCAATCCTAATCTCTTATATTGATGATCCATCACTGATTGGCTATTAATATTGCAATCCTAATCTCTTATATTGATGATCCTTGGAATCCCCTTGTCCAATGTGAGACTATTACTAATCTTAAGTTAAGATTACTGTGAAACATATAAGGGGTTGTTTGATATAACAATCTCAGATATTTCCTACCATTAATGGTCATATTATATATGAAGTATAAAAATAACAGGAAATCAAATTAAGGATTTTCTTTTTGATTCAAGGAGAAGAAGAAGCATATTAGCAATGTCATCAGGAACAAAATTTGCGCGTGCTCCCAAGACGTAGCTGATGAACAAAGTTTGCGCATGCTGTCAATATTTTGCAAAATTGCACTATAATTTAGGGGAATTATAACAAAATGCCCTAAAATAGGGGTCATCTTGGAGAAATACCCCGAATTTTTAAAATTTAGGAAAATGTCATGTTCTATTAATCTCAGTCCGGGATATTTTTCCAAGATAAACGTTTTGGGTATTGCTATCTTTTGTCGCACGTAACGACTCGTACGCTCCCTTCTAACGGAAAAACTAACAGAACGGGGAATCCCAAATTTTAAAAATTTGGAATATTTCTCCAAAATGACCCCCCATTTTAGGACATTTTTCATATTTCCCCTATAATTTATTCAGGGACGTTTGGAATTGGTATGCCACAATGATCTATGTTGAGGTAATAGATCCCATTATGAAGTTCCACAGTACTACTCTATGCACGTTCAAGTGACTCGTAACACTCACAAGAATGCGAAGTGAAAATGGCATTGGACTGTCCGTGCTTAGCACATAATTCCCTTCCTTGGTTAAACTTATATGTTTCGATGGTAGCTTGTTTGAGTATTGTGCCAAGCTCCAAACTCCAGAGAGAAGCTATATGTGGTAAGACAGATTAAGGTTTAGGGTGTTTGGGATTTGGTTTGGGTTATATAAGCAGCAGTATAACATGCACATAAAAAAGCCAAATCAGTAATAGGAGACGTTATCTTCTAAAAATGGATAATTTCTTTCTAAAAACAAATCAGCGGATGGAAGGAGAGGCCCGGGATTCAATTTTCCATATAAAATTTGATTGGTTGGCTGATAGCCCATGCTGGACAATTAGTCGGGCATCCGAACAATCACTAATTGGCAATCAGTACTGCAATCCTAATATCATATATTCATGATCTTTGGAATCCCCTTGTCCAATGTGGGACTAACTTTGTGAATGTCCTGGCACTTGTTGCCAAAGCTGGTTATTGGCTAGCCCGACCTGGTTTGGTATGGCAGACGCCGGTTGTACCATCGTCCAGCATGTCAAATATCCTATATATACCCCCTTTCTCCCTAAAACCCTATACCATCCTTTTTTATATTTCGGGGTTTCAATGATGAACTTTATTAATATGCTCCCAGAAGAGATCATGTTTGAAATTCTATCTCGTTTACCAGCTGATTCTGTTTTAGAATGCAAATTGGTATCCAAACCTTGGAGGAGTCTTGTTCGTCATCCATCATTGGCACAATTGCACTTAAATCATCTCAATGGTCATTATTGAATATCGCTGTGCGAAGCGTTTTAAACAACTTGGTATGTTTGTGAATGGAGTGCACTCCGAAGGAATTATATTTTCCTTCGATCTGGCTGATGAAGAGTTTCACAAACTTCCATCACCACCTTGTTTGGCACGAGCTGGTATTCTACTTTTAGTAGGGTTGCACATGGTACGATTCGACTTGGTTAATAAAAAAAAAACCGAAATCAAATAACTAGGTTTTCCAAATTTCAAAACGATGATTATCATTTGTAAATTCGGTTTGATTCGGTTCAAAACCGAATCGATTCGGCTAATTACTATTCGGTTATGGTAAACGGATTCTAGTACAACTAAAAATTCTAGTTGGTGCAGTTCTCGGTTGTCTTTACAGCTACTTTGAATTTGGGTGGATCCCTTTTAAGGTATTTATACTGCAGCTTCTTATGTAATATTTTTCTGTTTTGTTTATGTGTTTCTTATATAATATTTCTCTCTGTTCTTTTTATGTGTTGAATCTTATCCCATAGAATTTAAGTTGACGCTTCACAATTTTAATGTATCTTTTTTCTTTTATCAACTATCTGTTATTGGTACCCACAAGTGAGGATGGTATATATCAGTGGAAACACACCGAACAAATCATTAACAACTATTGTATAAGCAAACTGAGAATAATCATACATAGCACATAATGAATTAAGGACTAGCACAAGATTCTTGTATAAAATAAAGGAACTCTAAAGTTAGACATAACCATAATATATGTGAATAAAGGAGTTGCTACAACCAGAAAAGAAAGAGAAAAAGAACATCTATTCATCAAATGACTCGTGGTCTTTTAAGATCAATTCTAGTTTCATTATAACTAGCTCTTTCTTATGAAGACTTCTCTCACAGTAAAAAGACACACCCTTTGTTTTCAAATCTTTCATCATAGCCTCAGTAGTAACACAACAAAAATCAACATAACACCAATTCAACTTACAAGCTCAAAAAAAAAATCTATCATGCTTGCTTTCAAACTCGGGTTCATTTCCTTCCTCAATCGTTTTTTCAACCGCCTTTAGATGCTTTTTTTTTCTTCAAAGTTTTCATTTTATTTTTTGTTCAAAATAAACTAATCGATAAATCATTAAAATAGTTTTTAAATGAATCGTACAATTCATTGATACTTGTGATCTTATCTTTTCTACACCAACCTTTCAATCCTTCGAGAAGCACAATAATATCTTCTCACTCCAATTCCAATTATCACCTTCACTATTGTTTCTTTATCACCTTGACAGTGTTAGCGCCTGCAACCTCCCACATGTTTTGGTAGAGTATCTTTAGGGTTGTATTTGGAAAAATAATATCTTTATCATCTGCAGTAGGATGATGCAACAAGAAATCATTGTCCTCCTGTGTAATTCACGTGCCAATGGTGCCAAAAGAAAGATTGCACTTTACAAAAAGAGATATTAGATGCTATGTAATCTACTCATCTCTATCACTTTCATATAAATAAGTATTAAAGGAAAAATAAAACACTAACCGATGATAAAGAATATTCAAAGTACCAAACAAATTTAATATGTTATCTTTCCCATAAACGTTTCTTTAAAAAACTAATTAAGTTTTAAAACCCCTAATTTTAATATTCCTTTGATCATGTGCTCTACCATTCCTTGTTTTTTGGCGGACCATTCCTTCCCATGAGATGGGAACTGGGATATAACCATCTCAGGAGAAGGAGATTAATTTCTCAGACTTCCTTTCATAAAGGAGATTAATTTCTTCTACAAATATAGTTTGTACGAAACATTGTCAAAGAAAATAAGATGATCTTAGAATCGTACAGTCTAAAAGAAAAACGGCACAAAAAAATATCGAAGAGTTAAACCGTGAAACATAAATGGTCCCAATTATAGAATAAGTAATTAAAACTCATTATTCTACTTGTTATGATAGTTTGTATGTGTGTTTTAAGTGTGAAATTAGGTCTATAACTGTAAAATTGCAGTTTCAGAAAGAGGATCGGCATGGTAGCAATTGAAAGACCCTGACGATTTTTCATATGCATGTGAAAATTCTGAAAAACGTCATGGTCTATGATTTGGGACCATGACGACCCCAACTGGTTTTTCTCACTGAAGACGAAGGGTCTTTTTAGTGTCGCATCAGTTTCTATCTAAAACCTTGACGACTCTTATTGTGTATTTTCTATGATGCCATAGTGTATTAGGGTCGCACCGGTTTTTATCTAAAACCATGATGAAACTAGTTTTTATGAATTCATGGGTCGTCATCGTATAACTTTTGGGTGATTATGTTTTACCTAGGGTCATTATGCTCGACAATTAAAACCATAACGACCCTTATAATGAGTCTATGAATGTTGGTTCGGTTTTTTGGTTTTTGTGTTTTTTCAATTGTAAAATGTTTAAAAAGAACAAAAAAGGAAAAGGCAAATATGTACCTACTCCTCATTGGAAACCTCCCCGCAACGAGAAATTCTTAGGGGATGGTTTCTACCGCGGAATACGCCTGAAGAAGAAGCATTTTTATCCGTGAACGTGCTTTAAACGACAATCAAAAATCCAGATCAATGATAGACGTGAAAGAAAGATTTGAATCGATCTACGATCGATGCTGTAATTTTAGAACGACTTTGGTGAACATGATCGCGTGTTATCCTCAACTCCAACCCTTGGAACAAGTAAGTGAATGTCAATTAGATTTTAATCAAATCCTATTTGATTATAATACTAACTTATTGTTGATTTTCTTATTCAGAAACAACATGGATATGAACAATATAAAACGGACTGCGGCGAAAGATTCCCGCATGACAATTGCTATGTAGTGTTGGATGAAAATTTGGCGTATTCCAAAGATCTAGATTCAATTTAATCCTATGTTTCTATCCTATGTATGATTTTCTTTATAATATATGTAAGCCTTTTCTTTATCATCTATGTATGACTTTTGTTTTCCTTCTAATGAATTTGCAATTACAAAATCTTTTATCAACAAATTTTACAGATTGTGTCGTTATGGTATATTGGAACCGACCATGCCGACTCCAAGAAGAGCCGTTAGGGTATTTTATATACACCGATACGAACCTAGCAGTTATTTAATATAAAGAATTCTGATTCGGTAGTCGTCATAGTATAAATAAAATAAAGTGACGACTCAAATCAGGGTAGGGTCATCAAGGTCAGAAAATATGACCATGACGATTTTTCATAATTTGTTTATTGAATCTGGTGAGGGTCGTCAAGGTCTGATGGTACGACCATGACGACCCTAAAGAATCTTTGAAAGCCCTTCCTCTTCCCATTGATAGAAAAAAAAAAAGAAAAATTAATCTAAATCTAATCTTAATAATAATCTATATAATTAATTTAATATAATTAATTAGTTAAACTAATTATGTATTAGGGTTAATTAAATGGAGATAATATATATATATTTATAAAAATATATGACTAAGGGGTAGGAAGGTATTATTATTGAATGATCCTATTTTATCTTTTCTTCCAGTCCCTATTAATTTTAAAAACCCCTGATTAGCTAAGATTAAAAAGTACATAGCACTACAAAAGAAAAAAGAAGAAGATGATTCTATAAATTAATTGGTCCATTCTTAAAATTTAATTTCTATTAGACTTGTTAACCTATGACCCATAAGGTCTTTTTTTTCCTTTTTTCTCGTTGATAAAACTACTTCATAAACAATTACTACATAAACACTAACTTTCATAGAGCTAAGGAAAACAACCTGATATGGACTAATGAACTTACTCACGACAATTTAAACCTATTTATTAACAGTTTTGAAATTATTTTATAAGAGTTACATAAGTCCTATAGCCAACAATATTCTTTGGGAAAATAGTTTTATGGATCGGGGATGTAAAATGGTGATTTATCTGCTTCAAAATGTGCTTAAAATGAAAGAAAGACCTGACAATATTGATAGTGTTTAGCGCCTACAACCTCCCACATGTTTTGGTAGGATATCTATAGGATTGTATTTGGAAAACAATATCTTTATCATCCTGATGCAACAAGCAATCATTGTCCTCCTGTGTAATTCACGGGCTACTGGTGCCAAAAGAATGATTGCACTTTACAAAAAGAGATATTAGATGCTCTGTAATCTACTCATCTCTATCACTTTCATATAAAAAAGTATTAAAGAAAAAATAAAACAGACCATTCCTTCTCATGAGATGGGAACTGGGGTATAACCATCAGGTCATCTAATGGTTCTCAAGCTTCCTCCCATAAAGGAGGTTGGGATCGAACCCTACAATAGGATAAATGCTAGATTAAAGTAGCTGGGTGTAGCTCTGGACCACTTTTCTATGTAATCAGAAAAGAAAAAAAGAAAAAAAAAAGAGATGGGAACTGGAAGACCATCAACTCAGGATTGGAACGCGTTAAGATCCGCTATATATCTCTGCCTCATAAGCAAAGTTCGTTAGTTCTCCTTACTAAACCAATCCTGCAGAATGGAAGATCCCATCTCCACAAATCATATGTTTGTCTACACCGTCATTTCCCTTGCAGTGGCAGCCCCGCTGTTACTCCTACTACTCCACCATTTTCTTAGCTTGAAAAATAGAACCAACTCTAAGCGTTTACCACCTGGTCCTCCTGGTTGGCCATTGATCGGAAACCTCTTAGATGTAGGCTATGACTATAAGTTGCTACACAAAAAACTGGTAGAAGTTCAAAAGAAATATGGACCGATTTTCATGGTGCGTATGGGTGCTGTGAATACGCTAGTTATCGCTTCCGCAGATGCTTCCATGGAGTTAATCAAAACTCATCATCAATCTTTTATCAATCGTCATATAACCAAGAGGCTGCTACCACCGGATGATAAAAGTTTTAAGGCGACTGCATGGTCTCCATATGGAACAAGCTGGCGAATCAATAGGCGACTATATTCAACTCTTTTCTCTCGTACGGCAATGAATAACACTTTAGGTAAACGAAGACAATTTGTAGATAAGATAATACAATGGATATCGGTAGAAGAGAAGGAAGGTAGAAGTGTTGAAATAAAACACTTAACTTTGGTGGCCTTTGTTAATTTATTAGGAAATCTCTTTTTTTCTAAGGATGTTATGGATCTTAAATCTTCCACTGGGAGTGAACTCTATCAACTGCTTGGGGAGATTGTAGGGGTATCTTCAAAGCTTAATGTAGCTGATCTCTTTCCATGGGCACGAAGTTTAGACTTACAGAATTTGGCCAGTAAAATGAAAAAGGCAGTCTATGCATTTGAAAACATTGTTGATGGCTTTGCAAAAGAGCGAAGGGGAACGCCTGTTGTACGCAATAGCAACGAGGAGAAGGATTATTGGGATTTTTTGATGGACTTCGAAGGCAATGGCAAGGATGAACCAACCAAACTCTCAGACAGATACATAATTTTTTTCTTAACGGTGAGTATATTCATAAACTTGAACAATTTAATGATATTCTTAATCCGATTTACATTATACTACCTCTGTCCCAGAAAAAATAATACTTTCATTTGTAATTTTATATAGGAAATGTTTGTCACTGGAACCGACGCAACAGTCATACCCCTAGAATGGGTAATGACAGAAATTGTTCGCAATCCAGATGTTATGAGGAAGGCCAAAGATGAGATTGCCGCCGTTGTTGGTTATAACAGAAAGATGGAAGAAAGTGATATCGAAAGTTTACCTTATCTGGGTGCGGTGATTAAAGAAACATTGAGATTGCATCCACCGGCTCCTTTCCTAGTACCACGGACTACTGTTGAAGACACAGAATTCATGGGTTATAGTATTCCTAAGGACACAGTAGTGTTGGTTAATCTATGGGGTATTGGAAGGGATCCAGCTTTATGGGATGATCCATTGTCGTTCAATCCAGATCGTTTCTTAGGAAATACTACTGACCGTGGACAACACTATCGATTATTACCGTTTGGAGCTGGAAAACGTATTTGTACCGGCATCCCATTCGTCAACCAAATTATTCCCATTGTGGTTGGGTCATTGCTCCAATCTTTTGATTGGACCCTTGAAAATGGCGAGACACCTGAATCCATCTACATGGACAAGACGTCCATGAAAATGTCCGTTCCTTTAAGAATAATACCAAGAGCATCGGCTCTTGCAGCGTGACTTCAAATATTCGACACCATTGGAATTTCATTGGAATTTCAAGAAATGAATAAGAAAATTGCGTTTGAGAAGATTTGAGTTTGTTCGTATGTTATTAAATATATAATCAAATTCAAGAAAATTGTTTATTTTCTTGTGAGAATAATGATTTCTTAAGAGGTAGTATTCACTCTTAGTGTTGGTTTGAAAATCATCGAAGAAAGATTTTGAGATTTATTTTGGGGGCCTTCTTTTTATTTTTCAGGGAAATTCGGTATTCCTTAATTGTTGTTTGATGATGAAATGAATTAGTTTTCGTTTAGGTTGTAACCAGGTTTGGGAATGAATTTGATTGATGAAAAATGTCTAGTTTTTGTGTTCTTTCAAGTTTTAACCAGGTTTGCGATTAGTTTTTAAAAGAAAAAAAGCTGAACGAAAGATTTCTAACATAATGTTCAGTCAACCATTTGACTTCACAGTCTCGGCTCCGGATACCCACCTTTAATTGTTTAAATATTTACATTTGCTCTACGTATACGAATAGTTAAAATAACCCAATTAACAAAGTCGAGAATGGTCACGAATTGCAGATTGCAACTTGACGATCGAGGGGGCAAAACCTGTTTCTTCAAGTTGCTTACTTTACTCATTATATGTGATGGCTATGCACCCTTAGTTTTTGGCCTGGTTAGAAATTCGGGGTACGAAAAAATTCAGGGTGATAAATGTATGATTTTTTGGTGGAATGTGATTCAGGTCCATTATTCGATTAACGATTCGTGATTTAGGGATAATTTGAAATATATATGTACGTGTATAATTTGTTTTAGATATATAAATTTGTTACACAAAATTTAACATATATTAACTTGTAAAAAAAAGTATTCTTAACACAATCTCGTCTTACGTACTATGATTTTATGATTTAAATGGATTATATATATATATGATATATGTAATATAATCAGCAAATAACATGCGTGTTGATGGTAAAGAGTTTAGATTGGTGTATATAAGATTTAAAAAGTATAAAATGCAACATAAAATGGTAATTTGGTGATGATGTAACAAATTATTATATGGAACGCATAATTCAGCAATTCCTAAATACAAATATAATTCTTCTTAGATTGGAAATTCACAAAACTAAAACCGGAATCCCACACGTATGAATTGATTCGCACAGATTTGAATGATAAAGACAGATTCGTAAATGTTCGGTATGATAGATATCTTGATTAAGCTTCCAACGCGTCTTAGTAGCTTCCATAAGAGCACGCTCGGCGATATTCAGTTCATTATTTTCCAAGTTATACACACAACAGGAAGCCTCAAGAGCACAAGCGACAAGCTCACGAATCGGAAATATATGGTAGATCATGTTAGCATGATCCCACCGGTCGTTTACTTCATCACGAGAAATACGTGCGTCATCCCACTGCGATTCGATCTTCAAGCATACCTTTCGGCCTTAACTCCAAATTACAAATAAAAGTGGCAGATGCTGGATAAACCATCGTAAAGAAAATGAAATGAAATAAGAGGACGCATGCCTATTTAAAAATAATCAACTCCACAATAAGGTACCTAAATCATAGACACCATTAATGAATAAACCCAACCATAATAAATGCCATGAATAAATAACTTAAAACAATTGTCAAAATAACTAGCATGAGAAAAAAACCAAAGCAAGAGGGAGAAGGGGAGACAAAGTCAACCAAATCCAGGGAAAACATAACATATTACAACACTTAACACAAGAAAAATCAAACTCCTTTAAAAGAGGCTAGATGGCGATTCTATTTCTCGAGTTCTTCGTGCGCCTGACCCACAACGGCATCAGCTTGTCGAGCTTCCTCCGTAACACTCGAAACATCAAGGAGAAGCTTGTTCAAAGCAACCTTCTTCTCCGTATCCGACCTAGTCAATTTGTCAAGACTCTGCTCAAATTTAGCGATCTCGCCCGGAAGGTTTACGCGCGGATCGTGCTTACTCTTAACTTTAGTCAACAACTTGTCCAACCATGTCATGGGAAAATGGATATCCATGGCCATGGAAGGGAGGATTCCCACTCTTTCGAAACATCGGCGCTAAGAGGATTATCATAAACTTTGGAAAGGTCCTCAGAGGCCTCGAGTAAACCCTTGTTCATAAAGACCAAAGTTTTCATGTTCTTAATAATATCCTCATTCACTAGAGGACCGGCCCGCTTAACAATCATCCTATAAGTAATAGCTAGATCGGAAGGGACCCAGAAACCAGACACTTGTTTATAAAACTTGGGATCTGCTCCAGCCTCATCATCTCCCACGATTGTACGAAAATGAAACTTAGGGTCTTCTGGCATAGCTAATAGAGTGGCCACGTCCACCTCCTCTGGTGCGTCGAGAGCAAAGTCATCATCAACAAGTCGCATGCGCTTGGAACTACTCGTAACACTTGAAGCGTCCTTCTTGAAAGAAGAATTATTGTCTCGTTTCTTCATATTCTAAAAAAAAAGTGGAAGACGGGAAAGATAAAATAAAATAAAAAATAATATAAATACATAATAAAGAATAAATTTTTTTTGGCGGCAATGAACCTAATCTCAAAAAGTATAAGATCGGAAGAGGGTGTTCGAGTGGCAAGAGATCTACAAAGATTCGAAGGAGGAGAAGAAGAATCTGAGGATGAACCAGAATTACCAGTACAACCTAAAAAATAAAAAAGGCAAAACAATAAACAACAAATCGATACACAATAAAGCAAAGGAATGAATGTATAAATAGAATACAAAACAAACTAAAAAGGACATGCATAAAATAAAAGGGTGACACGTGGAAAACAAGGTAAAGTAATTACTAGAAAAGGAAGGATTTTGGTCAGAAAGCCCATGTCCCTGAGACGCATCAGGTTGGGAACAAGACGAACCGCCACGAGTATATAAACTAAGCAAACTGGTAGGCGTTTCCTGAGGCAGATCCCTAGAGCGAGTAGTGGAATCCACCAAGGGATTAATAGAAATGATGACTATATGAAGAGAGATGGCTCCACCACCGCTCTTCAAATCAACACGCAGGCTATGCATATGATCCAAAAAAGAAGAAGAAGATGGACTCGTAACGGCCCGGATTTTAGCCTGTAAATGATACATGGGAAAGACGTCAGCTGAAGCGGATATACGAACACGTAGAACTGGAAAAATCCCCGTATCACGTTGGGATTTTTTATCCCTACGGAGAGATGACCATTCATGCTCAGGAATATTGAGATATTCTTCCACCATAAACGAACGCGGCTTGTACCCGATGGGACCAGAGGGAAAATCACCCTGCAGACGCGCAGCTAATGCTTGTAAGGAATACAAAAAAAGAGAAAGAAAGTGAATGGAAATGAAAGAAATTCCAAGAATAAAATCACACCTGTCTAGAAAGACCAGAAGCAGATTGTGGAACTTGAATCTTGGATGGATTCTTTCTTGATGGAGGCGGAGGCATCAATCTCTTCTTGGACTTCTTTTTCAAGGGTCCATCACCAGTTGGGGGACTCCAGCTGGTAGTCAAGGGGAACAAAGGACGACCCTTTGATCCTGGAAAAAGACCCATCTCTTCCTCCACCGACGCGTTTAACTTGATACGGCATGACGCATCCATGGATTTAAGATCATCTGGGGATAATTCAGGTGGATGGTCTGGAAATCGTAGAAGAAAATTTAAAGCCTGTTTGCAAACTTCTACATGAAACAAATACCAGTTGGGAGAAACAAAAGGAACACGCGTTGGAGAATGTTGAAGAAAAGAGAAGTCAACCGAGAAAACGATTGAAGCTATCTACGATGTTGGTATCCTTGGTGGAAAATACACGCGAGAAAGGAGAAGGAACCCCTTGGTCGAAACCAAATTGTCGGGCGACTCGATCAAAATTATAGGACACCGTTATAAAGTTTCCAAAATAGAAGCCAGGGAGATAACCAGGAAATACGACCATGATGGAATCAAGTCAGCAACCATCGAAACTTGTGCAAAATACAGAGTCACATCCTCAACCTCCATGGTAAAGTCATAGTGGAGAAACCGGAATGACTATCGTGAAAAGGGAAAGGTTTGAATTCGTTAGCCACGTCCAAATATCGGATAATGATGTCCTTCGTTCTTCCCTTCCCGCATCCACGCTAAAGAGCCATACGCGGATAATAGTAAATAGTGGGAACTGTATCAACAGTACCATCTTCATTTGTGATCCTCTACTCGCGTCGAATGGATAATGGATTAACCAATGAAGCATAAGAGGGAAAATTTCCCACGCCCAGTCTTGAAGGAAATTCGCAGCGACAAAGGTTTCAACTTCGTGACGCGTGTCTACCTTACAGATGTCTTGGCAGAGGAGATCTAATTGGCGATAAAAACCACCTAAGAATATAGGCGCCAATTAGAAAGATATGCCCCGCGACATCAGTATATCCATCGTTACAAGCTCATTTTTAAGGGTTGTGTTTATTAACATCATGACAGAGCCAATAAATAAGGAATGTTTCTAGTTCAACACGAGGGTTATTTTCCCCGCTAGTATGATTTGGAGCCAAATACCTCACCCAAAAAAAAAGATGTGCGCTTGTTTACCTTGATATCACGGCCGGTGAGAGTCTTTCCTAGAACAACTTGGCTCGAAAAAGGATCATCGGGACTCTTCATAGAGTCATCCATCATCTTTTCACCAATTGGACGACTTGGGGTACCTCTGCTACTAGTCACCAAGGCTTTTTCCCACTTTACTGAAGCCGGGGTTACCTTGGATTTCTCTTTGGCCGACCTCTCTGGCCCAGCAACGTTTCCTTCCTCAGGACAAGTGTCCTTCACTTGGGAGTTGTCCTTCTCCTCTACCCTAGTCTCTCGGGATTTTCTCTTATAACGTATCAAATAAGCACATAAAGCCTTATCCGAGTCACCACGTAGATGGCCGCTTCATGATATAAATAAGACTCGTGAATTAGCAGTCATATTAAGGAAACAACGTCTTCCAGCACTGGCCACCTCACCCCAAGCGAAAAAGAATTTTGGACCTGAGATATCCAACGCGAACAAAGACAGAGCATATCAGTTTTATATTTGACGATCACACGATAAAGAGATGCTTCTATTGCATCGTCTATCCCAAAGGAACGAAAAATAGACAAATGATCGGAGTTTGGAACGAATATATTCGACCTAATATTGCTAGAAAGGGGAAGTCTTCGTCGAAAAACGTGAGTTTACAGTCGGAAGATGGTAATCCCTGCGTTGAATGGCCATGCGTGAAATCTTGTTAAAAGCATGATGTGGAGAATTTCCTTCCTTGGGATGCTAAGCCACTTGGGGGATGAGTAGAAATGAAGCACAATCGGGTTAAGGAGGCGGGAGTTGAGTTAATCGTTTGTGGGAGGAATCCGTTGACCATCATCAAATTTCTCAGTTTTCATGGCTAATCATAAATCTCGGCTACCAAGGATTTCCTATATGGAATATGAAACTCCATCAACGGGTAGAGGAAGGATCCCGTCAACAGAGTGGTCGCTAGACTCAGCTTCCGCTTCGATTTCCATTTTTGCCGCCTTTTCTTCTTCCGACGAAGAGCGTCTTGAGGAATCGTCTGACATCAAGAACAACAAAGAGAAATGGTGCGTACAGTAAAAAAGAGATGAAGCTGTAAAGCGAAGTCTCAAAGATATATATTGAGTATTTTTTGATTGCAGGGCTAAGGGTAAGACAGTTATTCAGAAGATTGTAACTGTGAGAATTTTCCAAGAGATAAAAGGATACATCATGTGAGAGAAAAGCCAACCAGCGCGCGTTCTTAGAAGGTGTGTGTTGGGGAGTTAGTCTAGAAAGACCACTCCAATGACGTATGTATTGACTATTGGGATGCCTAACGGTTATCCCAACAGTCAAGAGATTAATGTTAGTACCTAAAAGATGACTATTCATTGATAAGGGGAGTCATTTCTGTTAGATGGGCTTGGACCCATGGTCGCATAGGAACTTGGAGAATAAGACCAAGCTCTTGGGGGAATATCCATAGAGATATGGGGATAAAGAGGAAGTAAGAGATGAAGTTAAGGGTAGGTTTGGGAAGATGACACTTTGGTAATACTAAGGGGTTTGAAAGGACATGTGTCAAAAAGATATGAAGAGGGAAAGTCTATAAAAAGAAAAAGAGTAATACTAAGAAAGGGATCTTCTCTTTCATACCCAACAAGGAAAGATGTGATTAGGATTGGTCTCCCCTTTACGAATTTACCCTAAAACATTATATCCAAAGGAAAAAACTTGAAATATTTCATCAAAAAATGAGAGAAAAATAAAAACTTGGAGTTTAATCTTTTTTCCTCAAAGCATGTCTAGTTCAAGGAATTAAAGGTTACACAATCCAATTCCAAGAGAATGATCCTAATTCCTTGAACCAAACAAAACAAATGAATTCCGTGTAATTAAAATTTTTAATTTTTAAAAATAATTCCCTCTGAGATAACAAGTTTCCATGGCACATTTACACTAATCTAATAGTGTAATTAATTGGATTCCAGATTATAAAAATAAAGATATTTAAATTATATTAATTAAGTATTAAGTTTTAAAATTGAATTCAATTCTAAAGATTTGAATTGCCCCATAATTTCTTATTCCTAAGTGTCAATGGAAAAGAAAATGAAATAAAAAAAAGGGACCTTTATTGTTAGATCCGTTGGCGTTGCAGATTCTACCAAATTAATGTGAATGCTACTTTTCCATATCTTCCCCTGCATCTACTTATCCAATCCTGTTGGCATATTTGAATTAAGTTTACTATTGTTTGTATGAGCACATCCTCTATTGCATTTAGTTCAAGGAAACAAAAACATGTAAACTTAACATAAACAAGTTTTTTTTATTCTTCCGATGTGACTCAAAAACATTCTTACGAAGCCCAACAAGGGTTACCTGCAGTCAGGGTTAGTCCTGGAAAAGGGACTACAAGCTATGCCAAGACAGGGTCCATGTATTCTTAGCGTGAAACCAATTGGATTAAATATGATGGTCTTATAACAATTGATGTCAAGGTTAAATATGTTCTAGATTGGGCACTCTCCATTGTAAACCTTCATTTGACTCTTATCTGCGGACCTGCGGTTTGCAGTATTTGTCGATATTTGGTTGTGTTGTACCGGTGTCAGTACCATCTGATGAAATGCTGAGCTGACATTCTCATTTTCCTAGTTACTAACAGCTTTAAGGGCATGAGAGAGGTAAACGTTATTAGCTGAAGAACATACTCAGTCCTCCTCACGCTTGCACATTTACTTGAAATGAGCAAATCATTGACCTAAGCTACTCCATCGCTACAGTTTAATGATATATATATGTTTGCATACTCACTGCCAAACGTGCATTCAGCCCACGTTCTACTATACAATCTAGAGGCATTACAAGTCCATTATCGTAGAGAAGGCTGAATGATAAAGCTAGGGTTCCATACTAAGGTTGAACAGACCAATCCACCAGCAAAGGTGCAAGAACATAAAAAAACAAAAAATCAACACAGGGGGCACGTATATTTGTTGATAATCATTACCTAGAAGTACTTGGCTAAACTCAGTAACCTAGCATAACTGGAAGCAGATAAATTTCCATATTAACACGATGAATATTGCTACTTTTCTATAATCTTCCCCTGCATCTAAGTTTACTAAAGTCTGCAGCACACATACTCCATTGCATTTAGTTCAAGGAAAAAACATGCAAAATTAACATAAAAGCATACTTGTTAATCTTACGCGTTTTCCTAATTTCTGTAAAAGCTAAAAGTCTGAAGGAAACTTACCAGTTTATACTTATCTAGAGACCTCTTTCTTCATTTTCCTCCGTTGGCTAATGATCACTGCTTTCTATCTCCCCATTAGATCTTGCTCTTTCACCTGATTCCATTAGTTTCATATAATGCTTTCAACGACACCAAGGTGTTCTTGTGAGGGAATCCAAACTTCAAATTCTCACCAAAATTAACAAGCATTCTGGAAGATGAATCTTCTGGAGCATAACGAAAGACATTTTTATCACGAGGATCATAGCTTAGAAGCCCACCACTCTTTGTAATGCTGATCGCTCTGAACTTGATTTGATCACTATATTAGGGAATCAAGTGAATCATAGCATATCTAGATATGATTCAAGGAAATCATGCATATCTAGATATGTGTTAAATGAATATCTTGCCAACATGAAGAAGAATCAAGGAAACATGCATATCTAGATATGTGTTAATTGAATATCTTGCCAACATGAAGAAAGAATATTTGGTATTGACTCTCAAATCAATCCAATATTCTTGTTTAATTCTTTGGCATATTTTCTAACCAATGTTTGTATCTCGCTGTATATATTTGTCTCTCCTTGTTTCATTTTGTAAGGTGGTTAAACAACTCTTTCAAGGGTTCAATATACTTTCACTGTGTGCAATAGACTTCTTTATATGGCATCAGAGCACCTTCTTCTCTAAGGAGATTTCTCCATTGAAACCATGTCTTCCGCCTCCTCTGAGCAAACACCAAATTTCATCATCAACACCCAACCTTCTTCTGGCTCAGACAAACCCTTAATAACTCTCAACATCACTGCACAGATTAATGAAAGACTAACACCTTCCACCTTTCCTCAATGGCGTGCCCAGTTTGAGGCATTGTTTATTGGCTATGATCTTCTTGATTATGTTAAAGGAAAATTTCCCTGTCCCTCCTCTGATGGTACCCCTACCTAAGAGCTGTGCAAAACCCACTAGGTTTGACAGGACAAGCTTATCTTGAGTGCAATTCTAGCCTCAACGTCTCCATCAATCACTCCTCTCATAGCTACAACTAAAGCATCTCATGATGCTTGGAAAAAACTTACCAATCTCTATGCTAGCCGATCAAGAACTCGTGCTATGCAGTTAAAGGAAGAACTTACCTTGACCCAGCGTGAGAATATGACTGTCTCAGAGTACCTTCATGCTGTGAAGAATCTAGTTGATGAACTAGCTACCATAGATCAATCCATTTCAGGTGACGATTTAACTCTTTATGTGCTGAATGGTCTAGGCTCATACTACAGGGAAATTAGAGCACCTATACGTGCACGAGAGAAATCTTTAACATTTGAAGAGCTACATGACCTGTTAGTTGGTCATGAAACCTACCTCAGACGACTTGAAACGGCAACACACAACTTGGTTGCATTTGCAAATTACACCAGAACAAGTCATCAGCGTTTTGAAGCAAGTCAGCAGCGCTACAGGCATCCTGATCCCTCCAGACACTCTTCAGGTACACATCCAAGGCAAGTCTGCAACTCAAGTTTTCCCTCCATGCAGACATTCAAACAACGTCCAACGTGATGGACGTCGCTACACATCAAACACTGGAAGATACAACAATTCCAACAGGCGTTATCAGCCAAGATGTCAACTCTGTGACCAGGACGGTCACACGGCCAAGACATGTTTGAAACTTCACTCCCAAAATGCCTCCATTAATTGTGCCATCACTTCTGGAGCAAAAGAAAAAAACTGGCTACTTAATTCAGCAGCTTCTCACAACATCACGGGTGATCTCTCCAATCTCTCCACGCACTCTGAATATGATGGAACTGATGAAGTGATTCTTGGCGATGGCTGTCTCACACATAGGATCTTTGGCCTTAAATACTCCACATCAAAAATTTACACTAAGTGACACCCTTTATGTCCCAAATCTCTGCAAAAATCTCATCTTTGTACATCATCTTACTAAACAAAAAAAATGTATTTGTTGAATTTTATCCTTTTTATTTTTTGTGAAGGAAAAGAGCACGGGGGCGATATTACTAAAAGGAGCATGTAACAACGACATATACATCTTTACGGAGTCATTGCAGGCGTCACCCAAGGATGCGTATATGCATGAAAGGACGTCAACGGATGGATGGCACAAACGTCTTGGACATCCCTCTTCTAAAATTGTTCAACATCTTATTAAGCAATTCTCATTACCTATTTCTTCTCAGAGTAATCTGTCTGTCTTATGTTAGTCTTGTTATATTAATAAAGTACATCAACAATGTTTTCGTGTTACAAGTCTTCGCAGTCATGAGCCTCTTGAACTCATTTATACAGATGTATGGGGACCGGCCAGCTACACTGGGATTGAGGGCGCCCGATATTATCTTCTGCTTGTTGATCATTATACGAAATACATCTGGTTTTATCCCATGACTAGCAAATCTGATGTCTCTTTAATCTTTCCACAGTTCAAACGCATTGTTGAAAATCGCTTCCAGAAATCCATCAAAACTCTGTATTCTGACAATGAAGGAGAATTTCTAGCCTTAAGACCATATCTGTCTCTTCATGCTATCACCCACTTCACCACGGTTCCTCACACACCACAACAGAATGGTGTCTCTGAACGGCGTCATCGTCACCTTGTTGAAACAGGTCTTACTCTTATTCATGATGCTCATTTAGATTTCTCTTATTGGCCACATGCCTTTCAAACAGCTACTTACCTCATTAATCGTCAACCAACACCCATTCTGCACAACAAATCTCCCTTCGAAGCTCTCTTTGGTCAAATTCCGAATTACTCCAAGCTTAAGTTTTTTGGAAAGCCCTACAACTCAAATAAAATGCAACCCAAATCCAAAATATGTATCTTTCTGGGCTATTCTCTAACTCAAAATGGCTACAAATGCTTCGAACCTCATACAAAGAGAATGTATATCTCCATGCATGTGTTGTTTGATGAAAATAGGTCATTCTTTCCTTCCTATCTTGTATTTGGTGAGTCCTCTAGACACTCTCAAGCAGACAACCTTCAACCTCTACACTTCCACAATGAAACTACGGTTCCATCCATCAAGGCACCACAAGCAACAACGCCTGCATTGTCTACGGCAAGGTCACATGTTGCTGTTACATTCTCCTCAGGTAATACTGTCCGTTATAACTCTTTAATTCCTAACATTGTACAAGATGCAGCTCCCCACTTAAGCCATTTGCCCAGCCTTCCAGACGCACCTGCCACTGAACCAGCATCAACGTCACCTGTTCTTGTCACATGTGCGCAACGTCCAGGCAGTACATCAGCGCCGTCTGTAGTTTCTGTTCCTGATACAAGTGCATCAGCGCCTTCCATAGTTCCCGTTCCTGATTCATACAGTTTCCAGACACCCTCTACCTCAATTCATTGAACCAACAAGTGTGCGTCAAGCCTTAGCTGATCCTCGCTGGCGAAAGGCCATGTCTGTTGAATTCACGACTCTGCTGAAATACGGTACTTGGGAACTTGTTCTACTTCCGGCTGGATGTATACCAGTAGGCTGTCGATGGATTTTTCAGGTTAAAAGAAAGGCTGATGGTTCAATAGATAAATTCAAAGCCATAATTGTGGCAAAAGGTTATAATCAACGTCCGGGTATCGACTATACAAAGACGTTCAGTCCAGTTGTGAAACCAGCTACAATTAGAGCTGTATTGTCTATTGCAACAATGAATGGATGGGAGTTGTGGCAAATGGATGTCAACAATGCCTTTCTAAATGGTGATTAACAGAAACTGTCTATATGGTACAACAGCCTGGCTTCAAAGACTTGTCAAGACCACCCCATGTGTGTTGACTAAAGAAAGCCATTTATGGTCTAAAACAAGCACCAAGAGCATGGTACACAACACTCAAATCTGTTATACTTCAACTGGGTTTTCAAAACTCCAAGGCAGACTCTTCACTATTTGTCTATCACAGGGATACTACTCATTGCTACCTCCTAGTCTATGTGGATGATCTCATCATCACAGGCAACAACTCCGCCTTTGTAACAGCCACCATCAAACAGCTGGGTGACATGTTCTCACTCAAAGATATGGGCGCTCTTCATTTCTTTCTTGGTATTGAAGTTATACCAACCAAGGAAGGCATACTTCTATCTCAACACAAGTATATCAGAGAACTTCTGGATACTACAAGCATGAGTGAAGCTAAAGATGTCTTAACACCCCTCTCTACATCACAAACTCTTCAGCTGATGGACGATACAGCAGCTGTGGACTGTTCAGCATTCCGTCGACTGATTGGTAGCCTACAATATCTCACACTGACCCGTCCGGATATTGCCTTTGCTGTGAACAAGCTCTCACAATTCATGCACAAGCCAACTATTAATCACTGGTCAGCGTGCAAGCGGTTACTTCGTTACTTAAAACAGACCATCTTACATGGGATTCAGATTCACAAAGGGGGAACGTCCACACTTCGGACATATACAGACGCAGATTGGGCTGAAAATTTAGATGATCGGACATCCACCTCTGCCTACATCAGTTTTCTAGGCTCAAACCTAATCTCCTGGAGCTCCAAGAAACAACAAGTTGTTGCTAGATCATCCACAGAAGTTGAATACAGAGCACTTTCCAATGCAGCGTCTGAAACAATGTGGTTGTCAACGTTATTTGCAGAGCTTGGTATCTCACTTACAGGTCCTCCTCAACTGTTCTGTGGCAACATTGGAGCCACACATCTAAGCCTCAACCCTGTCCATCATTCACGTATGAAACATATTCAAATTGATCTGCATTTTGTGCGTGATCTAGTCCAGAAAGGCAACCTTGAAGTCAGACATGTGCACAAGGAAGATCAACTAGCTGATCTTCTCACAAATCCATTATCGAAGAAGCGTACTACCTTTCTACAAAACAAGATTGGCCTTGCCGACGGAACGCCCATCTTGCGGGGGCATATTAGGGAATCAAGTGAATCATAGCATATCTAGATATGATTCAAGGAAATCATGCATATCTAGATATGTGTAAAATGAATATCTTGCCAACATGAAAAATGAATAAGGAAATCATGCATATCTAGATATGTGTTAATTGAATATCTTGCCAACATGAAGAAAGAATATTTGGTATTGACTCTCAAATCAATCCAATATTCTTGATTGATTCTTTGCATATTTTCTAACCAATGTTTGTATCTTGCTGTATATATTTGTCTCTCCCTGTTTCATTTTGTAAGGTGGTTAAACAACTCTTTCAAGGGTTCAATATACTTTCACTGTGTGCAATAGACTTCTTTATACACTAAAGTCATTAAACTCTTCGCTCCAAATCATATCCTGATTATTCCTATTCTTCTTTAAAACCCAAATGTGCGAACCTCCAGGAGATTTACAATATGCACATAAAAAATCGCCTAAAACTTTTAGTCTAACAACGAAAGGAGGATTACCAGCTAATGGCAAACAAGGTAGTGATGAAAGTTTGTGAAACTCTTCATCAGCCAAACCGAAAGATAAAATGGTTCCGTCATTGTCCACCCAATGAATAGCTCCATTAAAAAACACACCATGTTTCCCACATTTCTTCAACCATGCCACTGCCAAGAGTGTATACCTGAACAAATCCAAAATTTGGGTCTTTTCTGGAGTTACAGATTTTAACCACCTTGTACTCATTGGTTGAAGGAATGTGACCAAATCCACTCAAGAATTCTTTTCCTTGAATTTTTGGGAGGACAATACACTCTCTGGTAATGGGATTACAAATATAAGCAGGTTCATGGATAGTACCATAAGATGCATTAAAACAGATTAAACCTTGCATGAACAAAGAATAGAATGATAATTTAGTGGAGGTCTTAAGTTGATCCTAGTTGTTCTACTAAAACGGTTTGAATTCTCATCATATTCAGTATAAGAAAATTGTTTTCCATCCTCCTTATTGTATGAAATATGAAGCTCAACTTACAAGAATTAAGACCATTGAGATGGTTTAAGTGCAATTGTGCCAAAGATGGATGTTGAAAAAGATTTCTCCATGGTTTAGACACTAATTTGCATTCTAAAAGAGATTCAGTTGGTAAACGAGATAAGATTTCAAACATGATCTCCAATGGGAGCAGATTAATAACGTTCCTCATTCTTCAAAGAGAAGTGAGTTGCAGAGTAATGATGGCTGAAGATACACAAAAGAATAATATATATATAGGGTTTTAGGGAGAAAGGATTTAACATCAATCGGATTTTATAAACAGACTAATAGCTAGGAAGGGTATATATAGTTGGTTACCAGGTATCACCCGGCCTACGGCCGGTGTAATTTAGTCTTAGAGTTGGATGGGGCCTATGGCCCCTGCTTAGTTACGTTAAGTTTAGGTAAATTAAAAAATTTAATTTCTTCCCCTTGATGATTAGCTGGGCCATTGGTCCCGATGTGTCCGTTAAGATTAGTGTTAGAGATTTGTTTCGATTAGAAAATATAATTAGATTAGAGAACGATAATTATATTAAGAAATATGATCAGATTACGGAATTAGTTTAAGTTGGACTAAGGCGATTCTTAATTTATTTAAATCCAGTAATCCTGACCGCTACTGCCCGTTCTTTGTCCTGATGGAGGATCGCTAATTGAATCTGTTAATATCTGTTTTGTTTTCCTTTGATTTGATCCTGGTAGTCCTTTGTCCTTTCCCTTTTATCTTATGGAACACTACTCAATGCTGCACCAAAAAGACATATAAGTTTTTTATTTTAATGGCGATGATTTTATTAATACTCTTAACTGTTATAATAAACTGTCTGTGGTGTCGGGACTGCATTTCTGTTATCTATTATAATTTCATTAAGGAAGCTAGGATATGTGTGGTCCCAGGAAAATGTTAAAGCCGATGTCGGGTTATCGAGAAGATGCTTGACTGCCTGGTTGGCTAGGCCATCGACGGTTTGGTTTCCTTCTCTGTTAGCATGTGTAATTCTATGTTGTTGGAATTGTTGTAACAGATATACGATTTCTTTTAAGTACCTAGGTGGTGCAGTTTTTTGTTGTAGTAGTTGTGTTAGTGCCTTAGAGTCTACCTTGAACCAAACTTTGGGCCAATTGTGTTGTGTGACTGTTCTAGCTGCTAGGAGTAGGCCCCAT
Source organism: Papaver californicum (assembly GCA_023531435.1). Lineage (NCBI taxonomy): Eukaryota > Viridiplantae > Streptophyta > Magnoliopsida > Ranunculales > Papaveraceae > Papaver > Papaver californicum. Next base: position 170,881 of record JAJJMC010028012.1, on the reverse strand, counting down.
GTTTCCGTTGTTATTGTTGTTGTGATACCTATCGGGCTACAAATGCTTGTAGTACCTTCCCTTCTGAATCGCGGCATATGATATATGCACCTGCTGGCCCTAGGTGTCCTTTGATAGCTGCAGCGATGTTAACTTTGATCCAGTTTGGTGGTGGTGGTTCCCAAGTTACTAGCACAGTGTAGGATGTTGGTCGCCTTTGCTGGTGTGGTATTGGTGATGAATTTGGTAGAATTGGGGCTAGGTGACATTAGGCCCATTGGTATTCCTGACTCAATAGGATAGCAACCTGTGATATTTGCTGCGGCGTTTGGGTTGTGTTTTTGTATACTTTCAAATTCCTTGCTAGCCAAATATGTCATTTGGTGAATCCCATGAGAGCTCGAAGTTTGTTGCTGGTGTTCATGGTGAGTGCCTCTTGGATGTTGTTGGGGAGGTTGAGTGTTGTTGGTGGATTTGGGCTTCTTGCTAGATAAGAGAATATGAGATTCAAAATGGTGATTAAGTCCTAACATTGGAAAAAAAGATATTTGACGTTGTTTGTGGGACTGTTGTGCATCTTGGGCACAAGTTGGTGTTGATGATATAAAGCCGATGGAGCAGTTGAAAGGTTGTTATTCCTTCAACAGTGACTTTACACAAGAAAAGTATGGGTGGGGGGGTGGGGTTGGTTTTGGAGGTTCCAGATGGTTTTGAAAATTGCACTGGATGGTGCTGTAGTTACGGTGTGATGGGTAACTAGTGGTTTGCTGATGAGTTGTTGATAGCTGCTTTTTGCCGTGTATTGGCCATGTTTAGAGAATGACCATATCTGGCTATCTGGGATTGGGGTCGATGGTAGGTGGATACTGATGATGTTGTGTGTTGTGTTGTGTTGGTAATAGGTTCAATGATTGATGCCACCATTGGGTTGATATTTGGATGAATTTGGGTGTTTTGGGGTTGATGTCGAATCAAGTTGGCTGTGATGGGAGTGGTTTGCCCATTGCCAATGATTGTGAAAAGCTTTTCCTGCGGAAAACACGCAATGTTAGTTAAAGATTTCCAAACAGGCTGACTGATGATTGAGGTTTTGGGAAGTATTGGAATAATTGGGTTCTCGTCTTGATATTTGGCATCACATAATGAAGTCCAGATGGAGTCTGGTTTTTTTTTGATGTGCCAAACTCTTTTGAGCGGTAGAGCCTGGTTGTGTTCTTAATTTACTCTTCCTGATGCCCATTCCTCCATCTACCCTTGTTCTAGTGAGTCTATCCTACCCAATTGGGTGCATCTTCTTTGTTTCCTTATCGTGGCCCCAGAAAAATTTCCTAGTAATTCTGTCAATCTTTTAGTGTACATGGAAAGGTAGGAGTTGCGTTTGCATGATATAATTGGTTGTTGGTATTAAGGAAGAGTGAATGAGCATTAAGCTTCCTGCGCTGTTGAGGCATTTGGTTATCCAGCCTTTTTCTTTTCTCTCGAGTCTGTTCAAAAGCTCATCATATGTGTTTTGAGTTTTTCCCTTTTTTAAACTGTACACCTAAATAGGTTGGTGGTTCAGAAGTGGTTTGGTATTGGAACATGTTCGTTAGCCATTGGATGGTATACATTAAACCAAATTTAAGGTTTGGTAACGATTCTGTACCGTTAAAAACGGGGTTGCAACGGCGCTAAGACGTTGTGAAACACCCTGTTGCAGTTTTGCCGTTGAGAATTTGAGATATAACGCCTGAGTCACATCAGGTTTCAGCCGTTACGAAATTTTTAATTTGTAACTGCTCTCAGCAGTTACGAATATTTTTACGAACACAGATTAATAATTCCGAAACCAACTATCCTTGTTCTGGTACTAAAATTTGCAGCAGGCTCAAGCAGTTGCGAAATTTTTACAAAAAAATAAAATTTGGTCAGTCTTTGCTGACCTAGTCAAAATTCAGTTTCCCCGTAACCCAATTCCCCCTGCAATCACCCAGATTTATTCCAATTCTCTCAGATTCACTGAAATCTTACAAATGTTCTTAGGAAAGGATTCAAAACATCCAAACTACACAAACTACAACTCCAGACAAATTTTATTTAGAAAAAAAAAATGTTACAAAGGTTTAACTCAGTTTACAATTGTGCTTTTGTTTCTAAACAATTAAAGGGTATGTGTAGGAAAAACATTTCTTAAGTTCTTTAGTTCTAAAGAATGGCAAGTTACTACAATCACAAAGAAATTTCAGAAGACGGATACCCACCCATGAGCAGTGAGTTCCTTATCCAGTTTTGTTACTCTGTTTTAACATCAAAAAGAATGATACAAGTTCTTCATCAGTTCCATAATTCTGAAAAATAGACAATATACATATTAAGATGCGAGCTTCATAAATTCAGATTAGAAATCACAACTTACTAAGATGATTAAAAGAACAAAATATCCTCCATGATTCAACCAATACCACCAAACCCCTAATACCTGCATAACCACCAGAATTCTAGTGTGACTGGGGTTTGAATACTAACAGCGATGAACAGCAGATTGAAGGAATGTAATATAGTAATACATACATAAAGGAAATTTGATCCGGTATTCGTCTATCCAAGGTTGCAGAGCTGACATGTAGTAAGAAGTAAAAAGTCTAATTGATTAGAAAAAAATAATTCAATTTAACTGATCAACGCAGTTTCTCAGGAAACTGGATGTCATCTTTAATTCCAAAGAATATGCAAAGGTCAATACAATGAAACGATGGTTATCAGTAAACAAATACATACCTTTAGTATATGCACTCAAAGACTTGTATGAACACCTGGACATTGCGGTTCACTTCTCTCCCAGCAATAATGATCATTGCATGTAATACCTCGCAAGAAAGTTTAAACTGCATAAAACTATATCCATAAATTTCAACTCAACAATACTAGCAAAAATAAATGAAGTAATTACCAGGGATTAATATCCCCATGGCTACTAGCGCTACAATTGATCCTTAAGAAAACACCGATCCATCTTGTTCATAGTCAGAACAGGCTTGATCCTTTCTCCTAAGGCTTGTCGAAGGACGGTCTCGGTCTGGACATAGACACCCTCTATATAGTCCACCGCCACAAGTGAACTATCGTGTGCGACGCAGCTATCACCTCTGAAGAAAAATCAACATTGATACCCATTTCAGCTCAACATTAGAGTGAAAGAAAATAATCTAATGTGTAAAACTGGAACTGCAAAAGTGAACTGGTACACAAACACATGAACTATCACAGAGCAAAGAACATGAAAAAATCTGTGGTAGCTAATAAGCACAACTTACTTTGGTGTTAGTTCTAACTCACGCTTTTGCTCAAAACATTAACAACATCTTCCTATGTTGAAAATTCAATTAGAGCGGTACCACAAAAGAATCCTTTTATCTCCAACATGACAAGGTAACCTTGCGCTAGTTACCTGCAGTATACATATGTTTCGGGATCAAAAGGCATACACCGTAAATTATTATGTAAAATCTATATGTTTTAAACCATTGACATCTATGAAGTTGGTATGAACAAGATTGAAAAACATCAAGAACACATTAAAATATTAAGTACAAAAGCATGCTTGAAAGCAAGTAACCAAATAAACAGCTGAGAATTACCTTGCCATATTGAGTGAAGAACGACTTCCTCAAGTGTAACACCATGCTCAGAAGGTGATGGAGCAATTGTTCTTGTGTTTAATTGCTCTACAACCTCATCTAATCAACAAACCTCAGTACTCCTACCAACTTTGTTCCCTGATAATACACAAAACCCAAAATGAAACAATCAGAAATTCATCATCTAAAACTTATGAAAACCAAAAAATTGCAAAACCCACCAGCTTCAGAAACCCTTAGAAGAGTCAATTCTTGAGTACTTCAACCACAGACTTAACTGTATTTTTCCGATATATTTTCTGGTTTCACATCCCCAGCTAAACCGAAATGAATTTTCATCCGAGAGAAAGAACAAATCAGAGCTAATTTGATCACTAAAATTTACAGTTAAGGATCAAAACAAAAAAGCAAAAAAAACAAAACAAACAGAAACACAGAAGAACACGACCAAAAAAGGAGACCTTGAAACTTTAATACTTCCATCTTTACATTCATTGATTTAGATTCAAGGATTGAAACCTTAGAATCTAAATCTTCTCAGATTCAAATCTACAGACACCAACCAACCAATCTAAATCTTCAAAAGAACATCTCAAGGTTCTCAAACCCTAGAAAACCCTAAAAGGAACAGCTTTAACAGTACGTAATCGATTCATGAGATGATAACTTATTTAGATCCAGTTAGAGATTTTGACAAAACCCCTAAAATATCAAGATCCAATAAATTTCTTCAACAAATAACCCTTGTACTAACCTTACTTCTAACATCTATCTTATCTTCTTCTACGACGACAAAAAAGATAAAGAGTTTTGGGGGTTGGTTCTGCAGACAGAAATGGAGGTTTTGGGGCTGAGAGAAAGAGTGAAGTAGAAAACAAAGTATGAGTTAGGTTTAGAAATTACTCCCGGCAGGGGCGGAATAATAATTTAGTTTTACAATATTTGGGCGGAAAAATAATTCTTTTCACACACTCAGGTGTTGCTAGCACACAACCAGCTCGCGCGTGTAATTTACCAGCCGTTGCAAATTGTAACAGGTAAAAACAGTTATGAAATTTGTAAGCCGTTGCGAAATTTTTGTAACAGGTATACCTAGTTGCAAATTTTTGTGACAGCTATATTAGGTGCAGTGATTGGAGTGAAGTTTTGGATGGTGGATTATGATAGACTCGTTGTGGTTGATGTTTTGGCCAGATGAGGTACAATATGTTTGTATCACATTCGAGTTGCAAGTATCTTCATCTGCATTACACGTTAGTAGCAGATCATCTGCATACATAAGGTGTAGTATAGAATGTGCTTTGCGGGAGATTTTCAAACCTGTAAGTTTTCTGCCGCAATTGCAATTTTGTCATGGATAGCTCGATTTGGAAAAAATGTACTTTGGTATGGGATGATTATGAATTACAATAATGGTATGATTTTATTGACCAAAAGCTTTGCAATTATTTTGTAAGTCACATTGCAGACGCCGATGGGTCGGAATTGGGATAGTTTAGTTGAGTTTGAAATTTTTGGGATTAGGTTGAGGAGGGTGTGGCTTATTGGTGGTTGAAGAAATGATGCTTTATTCTAGTGATCTCCTGGCATGCAATGCTCCAAAATTGTTTAAAAAACTTGCCTGTATATCCGTCTGGGCCTGAAGCCTTTTCCTAGTGGTGATAACAATTCGATATTGGCGACCCACCAAATCACTTAGAGAAACACAAAAAATTACAAAAATAAAAACAGAAGGTGGTATGGTGACGACTCTGAGATATGGTGACGACTATCATGTTATTTCTAACACCTGAGATTTGTTCTTTTCTGAATAGACCATTTAGCTGGGCACACCAATTCCTATAAAAAATGAGCTAAGTTTCCATCTACTTAGAATGGTCAGTGTCATCCTGAATTGTTCACAAGTTTAGAGTTTCATTATTGCAACTATCCCTTACCCTCAAACTTAAATCTAACATTGTCCATAATATTTCAAATTAAAGAGCAGTACCAAAAGATAGGTAAAAAGAGGAATAAAGAGGTAAGTCAGGAAGATAGTACCTGGGTGAAGCTTAACAATCCTTCAAAGGAAAATACGAAAAAAAATCAAAACCTAAAAAAGAATAACAAAAACCTACGAAAATCTACTAATGTACATAAACATCCCTGATGGTCAATCAAGGTAAACAGGGTCCTCTAGAGGGACCTCCTCAACATCACCTGTAGGAAAAGGCTCTAAAAATGGTTTCAATCTTTGACCGTTAACCTTGAAAGGACTTCTACCATCTTGAGTCTCAATCTCAATAGCACCATGAGGAAAAACAGTGAGAACAACAAAAGTACCGGTCCACCGAGAGTGTAACTTCCGGGGAATAGATGCAAACGAGTATCCTACAGAAGAATTTTTTGACCTGGAGAAAATGAATTTCTTAAAATGTTTCTATCATGCACAAGTTTCATTTTGTTCTTATACTCCCTTGCACTATCATATGCATCTCTCTGAATCTCTTCCAACTCATTGAGCTGGAGCTTCCTGTGAGCTCCTGCGTTGTCAAGTGAAAAATTTAACCGCTTTACAGCCAAATAATGTCTATGTTGTAACTCGACGGGAAGGTGATAGGCCTTTCTAAAAACTAGACGATAAGGTGACATTTGAATAGGGGTCTAAAACGCAGTACGATAAGCCCATAAGGCATCAGTAAGACTCAATGATCATTCTTTCCTATTAGGATTAACTATTTTCTCTAGAATATGTTTAATCTCCCTATTGGAAACCTCTACTTGACCACTAGTTTGTTGGTGATATAGGGTATGCACTTTGTGAGTAATACCATATTTCTTCACCAAGAGTCTAAAAGCTTTATTACGAAAGTGTGACCTCCATCACTAATTATAGCTCGCGGTATACCAAAACGTGCAAATATGTTATCATTCAAAAACTGGACCACAACCTTCTGGTCGTTTTTTTTACACGAAACCGCCTCTACCCACTTAGACACATAGTCTACAGTGACAATGACATAAAAATAACTAAAAGAATTAGGGAAAGGATCCATAAAATCAATGCCCCACACGTCAAAGACTTCAATAACTAAAATAGGATTCAAAGGCATCATATTTATACGGGAAATGGTTCCTAACTTCTGACAACACTCATAAGAAACATAGTAATTGTGGGTGTTTTAAACATCGAAGGCCAGTAGAATCCACACTACAATATCTTAGCAACAGTCTTTTTAGAACTAAAGTGAACCCCACAAGTATGATCATGACAAAAGGAAATAATACTTGTATGTTCACTCTCAGATATACATATTCTAATACTTAAACAGATAAGGATCGTCCCACAAGAAATGTTTTACCTTGGCTAAAAACCTAAAACAATCTTGTTTACCCAAATGTTGAGGCATTCGACCAGTAACAAGATAGTTCACTATATTCACAAATCAAGGTAATTGGGAAACAAAGAAAAGTTGTTCTTCAGGAAAACTATCTCTCACATGAAGGGAATCATCATGGGAATCAATAACAAGCCTATACAAGTGGTTTGCTACTACATTTTCTGCACCCTTTTTGTATCTAACTTCTAGAGAAAATTCTTGTAATAAAGCGATCCATCTAATCAATCTAGGTTTAGTATCCTTCTTAGACCGAAGGTACTTCAAAGCAGTATGATCAGTAAAGACTATAACCTTAGAACCTAAGAGATAGGGTCTAAACTTATCCAGGGCAAAAAAAATGGCTAAAAATTCCTTCTCTGTGGTAGTATAGTTCAATTGGGCATCATTTAGGGTTTTGCTAGCATAGTAAATCACATAAAATAATATGTTTTCACGCTGACCTAAAACAACACCAATGGCATAATTTGAAGCATCAGACATGATTTCAAAGGGTAAATTCCAGTTAGGTGCCTGGACTATGGGGGCAGTAGTGAGTAAGGTATTAAGCTTATCAAAAGCCTCTAAACAAGCATCATCAAAGACAAACTTAACATCTTTTGCAAGCAGATTGCAAAGAGGTCTAGAATCAAGCTAAATTCCTTAATAAATCGACGATAAAAACCGGCATGCCCTAAGAATGACCTAACATCTCGTATAGTTTTGGGAACCTGTAAAGTCTTAATAAGGTAAACTTTGGCTTTGTCTACCTCTATACACTTAGAAGATACGATATGCCCTAAAACAATTCCTGATCGAACCATGAAATGATAGTTTTCCCAATTAAGCACTAAATTATTTTCCTTACACCTAGTCAACACTAATATCAAATGATGCAAGCACTCATCAAAAGATGACCCAAACACTGAAAAATCATCCATAAAGACCTCTAAAAACCATTCTACAATGTCAGAAAATATATTCATCATACAAAGTTGAAAAGTAGCGGGTGCATTACACAACCTGAAAGGCATGCGTCTATATGGTTTTCTCTTGGTCTTTTGGGGACAGGTAAATGTGGTTTTCTCTTTGTCTTTTGGGGCAATAACAATCTGATTATAGCCATAGTATCTATCTAACAAGCAATAATGACTATGTCCAGCTAATATCTCTAGCATTTGGTTGATGAAGAGAAGGGGAAAGTGGTCCTTCCTTGTGATCTTGTTAATTTTTCTATAGTCAATACAAACACGCCTCCCCGTTCATACTTCTCTCCTCTTTTCCATCCCTTACCAGCGACAGCCACCCCCACCACCTCCATCACCAAGAGAAGTACCACCACCAAAACTTTGGTTTATTTCATCTTCTTTTTATTCATGCAACAACTGTGTAGCTAGTTATTACGAGAGTGATGATGAATTCAAAAGGGTTTCTCGAATTGGGGTTTTAATGGAGTGATTGGTCAAATTTAGGGTTTCTCGAATTGGGGTTTTAAGGAGTGCATAGGTACATGATGCTATTATGGGTTTCTGTAGTTCAACTGATTTCATCCAATTGATTTTGTAACCCTAATTTGAGATTTCTCAATTGATTTTGTAACCATAATTTAAGATTTATGTAATTCTATGATAGTTATTAGTTAGTTGATGATGGGTTTCTTATTTTCCTTATTTCTGATTCATTAAGATGTTGAAGAAAACTATTTTCCTATTTGAACTAGTACTGATGTTGGCGATTACTGTTTTTTTTTTTCAAACATAAAGAAGAAGAGGATTATTGATGTTGAAGACAACTTTTTAGTTTACAGGAAATATATATTCCCTTCATTTCAGCAAAAGTGTTACTATCACTTTTGCTGAAACGGAGGTAGTGTATTTACCAAATTACGAACGGTGAAAATCAGGAAAAAATCGTACCAAACCGGCCCGAATCGGCTCGGTCCTAAACCGAACCGAGGAAAGACAAGTTCGGTGACGGTTTTTAAATTACAAACTGATGGTCGGTCGGTTCGGTCCACGTTTTTGACAAAAAACCGGACCGACCGACCGATGTGCACCCCAGATGTGTGTGGGAGCATCAATTTAAGGTTTGCTGCTTTCATCTAGTATTGAGCTTGTGGTAGGGGAAGTTTGGAAACTTCAAGTCCTGTAGAGATTGATCCATGCTAATGAACTTATCACACTCTTTTGCAACATGTCCTAGAAATCTATAGTGGAAGTAAATAGTAGGGTGATATTCATATGCATAATGTATCCAACCTGCGATTTCCATCATGATACCTGGACGAATAGGCCTTTGAAGATCAATAATCACTTTAGCTCTAGGTGGTGATCCTTCCAAATCTACTTCCATGACTGTTCCTGTTTCTTGCATTATGTCTTTGATAGCCATCTCATTCACAAGATAAATCGGAAGGTGTGGTAGTTACATCGAGAACACCACAGATTTGAAGCATGCATCAGGGTTTTCAGTGTAAGTGCTCCAATCTTCAAACATGATCACCTGGTTTGCTACGATCCAAGGTTGGTGCTGCAGGATAGTATTTTTGTCTTGTTGGTGATAAAAAAACCAGTTTGAATATGTCATTGTGTAGAACTGATTCAAAGTGTTTGAATCTCATTGGAGATCATTTTGTCGTTAAGTCTTGTTTGAGTCCTTGGTATGAAAGTACGAGCAAGAACTTTTCTAACTAGACAATCCTTGTTATGAACATAAAGGAGGTCTTTTATCCTTTTGGTGAGTTAAAAGATGCTGGATTCTTTTTGGTGTTGGTGGTGATGGTTGGGTGAAGGTGGTGTTGTTCGAGTTGTATTATTAGATGTTGATGTTTCCTTTTGAACAGGATTTAGAGAAGGTCCTATAGAAACTTTTGTGTGTAAATTTATGGTATGCTGGAGCCTTTTTGGTTAAAAGAAGATTGAGAGGATATAAAATATGAAGAAGAAGAAGAGTGTGAAGAAGGAACTGAGTTGCTTTTGACTGTATCGGAAATAAGGGGGTGAGTAGTGATTGTTTTCTCTCAAAAGAGTAAAATAAGAAAGGTTGAGGAGAAGCTTTTGCAGGCATGCTTGTGGAGGTAGGCGGCTGGATGTTTCTTAGTAGTGGTTGTGGTTGTGTGTGATTGGTTTTGGCGGCGGTTCAGATATATTCATTGGTTGGAGGATAGCATGTAGACAGACGGGGCTATTTGGTTGGAGGATAGCATGTAGACAGAGGGGATTAAAAAGAATAGTCGAAGAGTGAAAGGTTGCGTTGAGAATGATAATATTGATCCAGGAATTCTAGCCATGCAATTCTATTCTTACAAGGATGGAGAAAATGATTATGATTCTTCAAATAACGAGATAGTAGATGAAGATCTTCATACATTTAGCCATAGCAACGAACTAGATATTGCAGGATAATATGCGAAAAGATATCTTGAATGATGTATCTTAGTTGTCTCATATCCTAAAAGCTGCTCCAATGGTAGAAAAAACAAATATGTCATTTTTTTTTTATCTTTCATTCTGAGATATTTTACTCCAGTACTATCATCAGAGAATAATAATCAACCATTAACAGAAAATTCAATTAAAAATTGAAAATCTACTAATAACTATTTAGAATTAAAATTCAAGCACTAACAATTTTAAATAAACTATTATAAGAAATTTTGAATGGATTGAAAAACCGCATGAGGTTAGCCATATGAAAGTTGTCAAAGGATTGCGAAATTAAAAAGCGCCTGAGAAGTAGAAGATTGAGCGCGTCGCCATATAGAAAATATTGACTAGAAGAACCGCTACAAAGTATTAGTAGGAACATAAAAGAGCCACTAATAGGAAAATTTGTAGAATCGTTGATGGAGCTTACAAGGATCATCGATAAAAAATACCCTGTAAAATAGGGAAAATTTTGACAAAGAATCGTACAACCGTATAAAAAAAATATTTGATTAGGAGAACCATTAATCAATAACTGGATCTACGTAGTTATTAATGTTAACCGGCCGAAAGTATCGGAACCATCAGTAAGTAAATAAAAACTTCTGAAGATGGCCAAATTAGAAGACCAAGACTCCACCATCTTCAACAAAATCTAATAACTTCAACTACCGAGTTAAATTTAGGATTTCGCAAATATGGATAAAAACTAAAAATAAAAACTTAATACTACTGCAGAAGGAAGATCCAGCGGACGGTAGCATTGAATTCTACCGCCGCCGATTTGAAAAGAAACGAAATGGGCATACAGGCTGAATAAGTGATATTGGTTATCTATGATACTACCATTAATTTATCCGTTACAACATTGTAAGCATATTGATATTACAAGATCTAAAAAGTAAACGTAAACTGACTTTTGCAGGTATTATGGCTGCACTTAGCATGTGCAGCAAGCCTTTAAACCCCTAGGTTTCTCTAGAGGCCGAGTGGTGTCTCGAATGGGTTTACAAGTGATATACCCACAAAACCTATCTGCATGGTTTCAAAATTGTTATTCGTCACCAAAATCTAACCATAAGTGTTCAATCAAGTCATTTCGCAAACGAGTATGTGTATCTTTGTTATGTATTGCACGTCGACGTTGCTCAACTCTCATTCTCGAAAGTTCAGCACTATGTTGTCTCGAAATATTTACTGGTGCATGGTTGCGGTGTTGATCATATTCATGTGGCCAATCACCGGGTAGACGTTCATCCTCCACTATCATATTATGTAAAATGATAACAATTTTCATGATATATGCAAGTACGTCCGGATTCCACATTCTTGCAGATTGCTTGACGATGGAAAATTGATTTTGCAGTATACCAAAGCCTCGTTCTACATCTTTTCGGCAACCCTCTTGCATTGCTGAAAATTTCTATTTTTCTGGGAATCTGGATGTTTAATAGACATCACAATAGTAGCAATCTCTTGGTATATTCCATCACCAAGATAATATCTCATATTATATTGATGTCTGTTTATAACAAGGAAAATCAACTTTGTGTAATTAAATTTTTTGATTCTTAGGAATCCAATTTTCTACAAAATAATGGTTTTCCATTGCATTAGTCCAACAATGCAATGGAATTGGATTCCAAGATAAAGTAAAAGTAATTGAATTACCTAAACCAAACGCTAATTTTTTGTATTTGAATTCAATTCTTTGGAATTCAACTCCAAGAATTATATTACCCCATAATTGAATTCCTAGGATTCTAATTCTTCTAACCAAACGAGGTGTTAACTTATTTGATGCATCACTAGAAAATGCTTATGCATGGAAGGAGGATCATGTAAAAAAGATGCATATGATGAAATAGCCTAAATAATGTTTCTCTATGTTCTTTTAGTTCGAAACTTCGTAAGCCCCAAGGGTTGTTTAAGTTTGCTAATAAAATGTTCCACCTCTTTAATTACACTTGAGTAAGCTATGTAAATTACTTAATTACACTTGGGGTATTTACAGGGGACACGTAAAATATCAAAAAAGTGGGTTACGGAGATACATTATATATGTATTATACACACCAATAAAATGATATTTTACAACACTCTACTCAACAAACTAATTATTCTTGTTTTTAAATACTTGACTATTGATTAAATAAAATCAATATTATGAAATAATGATCAAGTCTTTCAAAAAAATGTTTGGATTTGGTTAAAAAGAGAAAAAATTAGTATCACATTTAGTTTATTTTGATTTTCCAAACCAATATGAACCATTTATGGTGTGTCCGAAAGTGTCAAATTAGTGTACACAAAGTTTCCAATGTCGATTTTTAAGGGACACATGATGTGGCATGTCCATCGCGTACCGGAAAATGTCAGGCGCGTGTCGTGTCTGACGTGTGCCCGACATTGTTACGGAGTCTTTCCAGGTGTGTCCGTGCAACCTAGTTGTCAAGGTTGTGCAGATCCAGTATAGTTTTTTTTTCACTTCGGCAAGGATCAATATGGATATTCTCATATTGTGAGAATTAAATGCAGATTTAGGTTAGACATTTAGACAGCTCCCAAAAATATTTGGCATTTTAGATTATAAATTAGAGTTATATGGATACCTATTAAGTGAGAAATGTTATAAAGTTTGTAGTGAAAACAGATAACCAAAACAGACAGAGTTATTACATACTTATAGCTGTAATAACAGTTGTAGAGAAGTCAGTATAAGTCAAGTCAGTCAAAGAATAGTTGACTTGACTAAGGCTTCTTCTAACACACCCCTGCAAACTGATATCGACAGACCAAAAGCAAAGGAAATAAAAAAACCAGAAAGAAAAACCAAAAGCAAAAGCTAATCTTCGGTTGCAGTAGACAATGGCTCAGAAGAAGAAGAAGAAGAATCCAACAATTGATGTAGAAGCTTTGAAAAAGTAGGATAACACAACCCCTTTGTGAACAAATCTGTAAGTTGTTGTTCACTAAACATATGTTGAAGCTTTAAGAACTATTCTCCACCAACCCCCTTATAGCATGATATTGAATCTCTATGTGCTTTGTCCTGGCATGAAAATCAAGATTAGATGCCAAAGACAATGCACTTGTATTATTACATAGAAGCAACACAAGACGTGTAACCTCAATATTCAATTCAGCTAACAAATATGAACGTTACTGTAACTCAGCTGATACAACAGAAAGACACTTATATTCAGATTCTTCTTAAGATTTGGACACAGTTTGTTGCTCCTTAGAAAAACTTCATCACCAGATTTGGACCTAGAAAAACTTTATAGCCTGAGGTTGATCTCCTAGTATCTGGAAAACCTTCCCAATCTGAATCTATAAAAGCCTTTAACTAACACACATCACCACTTTTTAAAGTAATTCCCAAACCAATTGTTCCTTTCAAATATATCAAAATCCTTTTTACAAGTTGAAAAATGTACATCTGTTGGAGAATGCATGAACTGTGACACATAGTTCACACCAAAATATATATATATATGGTTTTGTAATTTTCAAATATTGTAAACTTCCTACTATGGTTTTGTATTCATTTGGATTATCTAATAGATGACCATCATGAATAGACACCCTGGTAGCTTTAAAAACAATTTTATCACAAGGCTTACTATCTAAAATTTTTGCATTATCCAACAACTCCAGAGTATACTTTTCATGTGTTAAAACTAGTGTATCATAACTCCTTACAGCTTCAATACCAAGGAAAAATCCCAAATCTCCTAATTCTTTCATTGCAAATTCACTTTTTAACGAAACAACAAGATTATTTATCAAAGTGGGCGAACTTCCAGTCAAAAAAATATCATCAATATATAAAAGTAACACTAGTATATCAGCCTGACTTGTAAACACAAACATGGAATTATCACAGGCAGACTTCTTGAAACCATAAGAAATAAGAAAAGTACTAAACCTATGAAACCAAGATCTTGGTGCTTGTTTAGACCCATATAAACTTTTTTTAAGTTGACATACATGTGTAGGATTATCAGAATCAACAAACCCTTGTGGTTGTGCTATAAAAAGATTTTTATTTATAAATCCATGTAAAAAATATTACTAAAATCAAGGTGTCTTATTTGCCAATTCTAGTTAATGCCAAGTATTACTAAAATCAAGTTGTCTTATTTGCCAATTCTAGTTAATGCCAAGTATAGAACCACCCTGAATGTATTACACTTCACCACTGGACTAAAAGTCTCATTAAAATCAACACCATCCTGTTGATCATACCCTTTTGCAACCAACCTAGATTTGTATCTATCTATTGTACCATCAAACTTCTGTTTTATTTTATAGACCCATTTTGAGTATAACACATTCATATGTGGTTCATATAGTACTTTAACCCATGTCTCATTTCGCTCCAAAGCATCATATTCTTCTTGCATTGAGTTTTTCCACTTAGGATCTCTAATAGCTGTCTTAAAAGTTTTTGGTTCAGAAATTATCGTCAACAAAGCACTATGAGACTTAGAAACTGGATGTTTAACTGATGCAAATAAAATATGATCAGGAAACTTCTTTGGTTTTGAAATTCCCTTATGTGATCTAGTCACAATAGTACTACTTGGTAAAGTTTAAGAGGAAGTACAAAATTTAGAAACTGCATTAGAAGCGTAAGTATTTGAACTCATGGGAATTGACCTTGAAGACACAAAATTATGAAAGTAAAACTGATACTGTATGTCTAGATACATGTAACTTTTTAGATATAGGATTATAACACCTATAACCTTTATGAAGAGTATTATATCCAATAAAAACACATTTAACAGATTTAGGAGATAGCTTATCAACCCTTGAATGAGCTAAACAAGGATAGCAAACAATGTCAAAAGTTTTTAAAACAGAATAATCAAGAAAAACACCATATAAGACTTCTAAAGGAGATTTATACTTCAAAATTTTTGTAAGAGTTCTTTTTATGAGATAGGTTGCAGTGAGAAATGCATCATACCAATATTCTTTTAAAAAAGATGCAAGAAAAAGAAGAGAATTTCCCATTTCAGTAATGTGCTTATGCTTTCTTTCAAGGAGGTCATTCTGTTCTGGTGTTTTAGGACAAGAAATCCTAATAAGAATACCACTAGTTTCTAATAAAACTTTAAATTGTCTGTTCACTAATTCTGAAGCACCATCAACCTGAGAGGACAAAATTTTTGTTGTAAACTGATTTTCAGTAAGACTTTTAAAATGTGCAAAGTACTTGACAGTATCAGATTTCAACTCCAAGGGATCAATCCAATAAAATTTACTTAAATCATCTATAAAAGGCCTGCTTAGCTCGCCTTTCCCTAAAAAAACAAAATAAAGAACAATTAGCTACATAAGACACCAGTTAATAACTACATAATCGGTAGACAAAATATATACAAATCTACCGATTGTTCATAATCGGTAGTCAGAAAACTCACATATCTACCGATTGTGAACAATCGGTAGATAGGGACCTATATTATCTACCGATTGTGCATAAAATTTGGAACAGAAAACTATAAGGCATGGACACACATATAACCGGTAGCTCGGGTTCTAGATTATCTACCGGTTGAACCCCATGTATTATAATCGGTGGTTAACAACTACTACATATCTACCGATTGAAACCATGTAATATAATCGGTAGTTATTTAAAAAATTGAACTACCGATTGTGCCTAAATTTGGGTACAGAAAGACAATCGGTAGATAATGATTAATTTTAACTACCGATTATAATTGATGTGCTTGAGGAAAATCTAACTTTCATAATCGGTAGTTTAAACCTATACGAAACTACTGATTGTTTCAAAACCATATACATGAAACCATCTAACACAATCGGTAGTTAAATAAAAAAATAACTACCGATTATGCATAAATTTGGTACAGGAAAATAATCGGTAGTTAATGACCAAAATATAACTACCGAGTATGGTCGATGTTCTTGAGGAATGACCATAATCGGTAGATAATTTTTTTTGAAACTACTGATTATGACAATTCAACGAAAACCCTAGAAATTCTAGTGATGATTTCATTCAATTCAAGCAATATAAACACAAATAACGGTAAACCCTTATCTTATTGGAGCCATTATAAAGTTCTGGAGAGGCTGTTGTCAGAATCAGTCTCCGTATCTACTTCGTGTTCTTCGCTATGTTCTTCAACAATCTCTCTATTTCTAATTCTCTCGGCAAAATTTGACCAAATAGTACTATCAAATTGACGGTTGGTTTGCTTTTGTCGAACCATTTTTAGATTGAAATATCGACGATTAACGACGATGAATTAGTTTTGAAAATTTCACGATGAAACACTTTGCCACAATCGGTAAATAATGGAGGAGAAGAAGAAGAGAATAATAGAAGGAGAAGAGACTTATACAATCAGTAGTTTTGGTTAAGAGGATTATTTGTTTAGGTTTTAGGTTTATGTTAGGGAAAGGATATAATGGTAAAAGTTATATTAGTGGGAGGGTATAATAGTAACTTTACCTACCCTTTGGCTATCCAATAGCCACATCTGCTGGATGGGTATAAAAAATAGCCCCTAATTTTTTTAAGATAACTCTCAAAAACGTCAGGTTATTTATTATACATGTAAATTATAACAAATAAGTTAATCTTTAAGATAAAGGATAAAACAAAAAAGATAATGGATATTTATAAAATTCATATTTTTTTTATTTTAAGAGAATTGATAAATTCCAAATATAGGGGAGGGAGGGAATATAAACATCTTGGATAAGATTATGAATGCATTATTGGCAGTTGAAACGTGAAGATAAAGTACGTGGAGTCCTATCTTACAAAATTTTGGAAACTTCAATGTTTGCCTCCTATTCTAGGAATATTAAAGTCGTCGTCAAATATTCAACAACGAATTAAACAGGGGACACAGAAAGCACAAGGGTTAAAGACATTGGCCTACAAAAATAAAGACTATGCATAATGAGAAATTGACTAAAGATAGTTATGCAATTTTGGATAAGGTACAGGCAGTAATGGCAGCCACAAAACTTAGTCCAAACTTAGTCCAAGAATCATGATTTTCAACGCTAAGTTCTGGCTGCAATAATAAGTGGACTAGTCTTCACAATCGCGATATTAACAGCCCTCTTGCCAGTCCATGGTATTAACAATTGAATTACTTACAGTAGGAGGGGCTGACGAAGCATAAATGTTGTCTTGTTGGAGAACCACTTTGGCCAAGACTCGGGACTACATAGATAGGTCACCAAGAATTTTATTTGTAAAATACTCTTTCCGCTTTTAAAAGATACGTAGGTTTCGTTTCGAAAATTAATTAATTGACTCATGATTTAAACTCATTGTGAGTGACCCAGTGATGTGGTAACATCTTGCATGTGAGAGAGAATATATTAAAACATGAAAGAGAATGTATTGAAGGCTGTGATGTTGCCACATGATGGGTCACTCATAATGGGTTCAAATCATGAGTCAATTAATCAGGCTTCTTTGGTTTTGTACAAAGATTAAATAAAACAATTTTATAGTTATTTTTTAATATTTTTTCCTAATTTATCCTTCTTTTGATGGTTCTTTGAGAAAAATGGTCTACACATAAATAGATTAATAAACTAATAATATTTAACTTTCTTTAAATGAAACAAGCTTTTTTTTTTTTAATCAAAAATAAAATTCATTAACTCATCATAAAACTGTTATCCAGATACAATTGACTCTCTAAAACACTAGGTGGCTTATCATACTAAATCATTAATATTTTATGCCTTCTACAGAACTTGGCAAGCACATCCGCTGCCTTATTACTCTCTCTACTATCAAACTCACACTTCCAATTTCTAATGGATCCTAACAACACCAAAGAATCAAGCAGAGGGTCTTCATTCTAATTGTATCGGCAGACTTGTTGATATTATCTACAATATTCTTTGAGTCTGTCTTGATGATAACACCATACAAACTATGTTCAGTACGCCACTTGACAGCCTCCATGAAAACATAACACTTTTCCTGCTCCGAGTCAAGGACTTCTGCTAGACTTTTAGTTCTGTATTACCATCGTGTAAACAAACCTATCTTTTTGACATACCTATTTATAGAACCTAACCTTACTTATCATCTTAAAATTGGCGGAGTATAAAATTAGAAAAGTTCTCCGACACTTCAACATTTACAAGGCGAATAAGTCTAAGCCACTAGAGCGAAAGGAAGATTATGGTCACAGAGGCTCTGACGCTGAGTACATGCATCACAGTATAACATCACATTCTGACGCTAGACGCATGAGGTCATGATTATTGTCATGAAGTTGTGTGCGATAACACGACTCTTCGGATTAATTGTGTTTTGATTAACAAGCGGCTACTTTAGAAATTTCGCAGCTGATTTTCAAGTTGATACGACTGATTCAGACTTTTATATTCGAATGACATTGTCCACTGATCATCGCAACCCATATGTGCTACCTTATAAGAAAGCATTGCAACACACACCACTATTCACAACAAAAGAGATAAACTGTCTCATTTCATTGAAGCATGGAGATTCTTTCTACCAATTTCCTTCTACTTCTTCCTTTTCTTCTCCTTCTTCCTCTATATCTTCTTCTCATTACATTAAAAACCAGAAACAATGGTAATCAATACAAACCAAACTTTCCACCTGGTCCTCCTAAGCTTCCAATCATTGGTAATTTACATCAAATCAGAAAACCGAATTATCAAGAACTACCACATCTATCTAAAATATACGGCCCGGTCATGCTTCTACAAATCGGTAGTGTACCAACAGTTGTAATCTCGTCCGCTAAAGCTGCCGAACAAGTCATGAAAACAGTTGATCTTGAATTCTGTAATAGAATTCAATTCGCCGGACGGAAACGGGTTACGTATGATTACTTAGATATTACTTTTACACATCATGGAGAGTACTGGAGAGAGATGCGCAAAATATGCATACTTGAACTCTTTAGTATGAAAAAGGTGCAATCTTTTAAGGCAGTCAGGGCAGAGGAAATTGATGTTTTGATTGATTCCATATCATCTTCTTCTTTAAATGCTACCCCTGTTAATGTTTTTGAAAAGTCGACAAGTTTTACGCTTAAAACAATCTGTAGAGTTGCTTTTGGTAGCACAGCCAGCCAAAGTAGAAATATATTTGATAATGGAAGACTTACTAAAATTCTTTATGAAGTCGGCATGTTGAATGGTTATCACGCATCCGACTACTTTCCCTTGGTAGGTTGGATTATTGATAGGATCAGTGGCATCCATGCTAAAACTGAAAAATGCTTCCATGAATTGGACGATTTTTTTCAACAAATCATAGACGAACATGAAAACCCAAAGCGAGCACTGAAACTGAAGCAGCAGGAAGAAGATATCATAGACGTTTTGATTAAAATAAAGAAGGATCAGACGAGTACAGTTCGTCTCACTGACGACCATATTAAAGCAATCGTACTGGTAATTTCTTTCTTTCTTTCTTTCTGATCAATACATGTATTGTTATGTCTAACTTTTCTGTATTAAAACTATCAGAATATATTTCTTGGCGGAGTAGACACGTCCGCTGTAACAGTGTCTTGGGCTATGCTAGAACTGGTTAAAAATCCCAAAGAAATGAAGAAAGTTCAAGAAGAGATCAGAAACTATGTGAGATCAAAGGGGAAGGTAGAAGAATCAGACCTTGATAATTTCCCATACTTAAAAATGGTAGTTAAAGAAACTCTTAGGTTGCATCCAGGAGGTCCATTTCTTACAAGAGAAAGTATGACATACAGTAAAATCGATGGATACGACATATATCCCAAAACAAAAGTTCTAATAAATGCATGGGCGATTGGAAGAAATCCAGAATACTGGCAAAATTCAATAGAATTCTTGCCAGAGAGGTTCAAGGATAGCTCCATTGATTTTGCTGGTTCTCAAAATTTTAATTACTTACCATTCGGGGGAGGTCGAAGGATTTGCCCAGCAATTAATATGGGAATTGTGCTAACAGAGCTCATCCTCGCCAATATATTGTACACTTTCGATTGGAGTTTGCCTAAAGGATTGAAGAAGGAAGAGTTAAACATGAAGGAATCACCAGGGAGTAAATATCCTCTTGAACTCTTACCCGTCAAGCATATATATATGATTGAGAAATTTGATTAAGAGAAAAATTAAACTGTGTGCTAGATTAATATATATGCATGAATTGTGTGGGTGTTTAAGGTGTGATTTATGTAATTGATTGAATAGTTACCTGTGCTAAGAGGTCTGAGGTTCGCATCTCATTTATATCGTTTTCTTTTTTTTTACTTTGTATGTTTACCTACCTACCTGTGCTTTATAGGTAGCAGGGCCTCTTCCAGAAGATATATTTATATATACATATATATATAATATAATAGTGGAGATTTTTTTGAGCGATCTCATTCACTATAGTTTATGATTAACCAGAACTTTTGAATGTTTATAGTCTCACCAAGTTTTTTAAAGAAATTTATTTGACGTGGTCCAATAGAAAATGTGAAAAAAAATTCCGACCCCATGAGTTTTTTTAATGGAAAATGGGCTTTTTGTTCAGAAATGCTATTCACCGCCGCTCTCTACGCCCTACTTAGCGCCTAGTCCAGCGTGGAATTGCTGATGTGTAAAAAAAAATCAAAACATTCACCTCAGTGTGGGCGCCAAGTAGGGTGTAAAGAGGGGTGGTGAATAGTATTGTCGTTTTTTTATTCCCAAAAACAATTATCTCAAAAAATAAAATGTTACAAAAATTAATTCAATTATGCGTTCGCGATTTCATCATATAATTAAATCAATCACCCATCAATCACATAATCAACCGCATAATCAATCACATAATTAATGAATAAAAAAATTATAAAAAATATGTCCAATGTCCAATTTCTGGTTATAGTTCTCAAAATCACTATTTTCCTAATTATAGCTCTATTCTATCAATTAAAACTAATGAATAAACTATTTCTATAGATTACAATATATCTAGGGCTGCACATCGGCCGGTAGACTCAATTTTGAGCCAAAACCAGCCACCGAGCCGACCATAGGTCAGTTACTAAATTCAAAACCGTCACCGAACCGACCTGATTTAGGTTAGGTTTTAAACCGATCCGATTTGACTCAGTCGGTGACGATTTTTCTATCAGTTTTAACCGAGTTAATAGAATCTGACTTAAAATTCCCTCCCAATACTGATAATCAAAAGAAATTTTAATTTCAATTACACGGGTATGTGATTCTGCACGTTGCAAGAACCCTAACAAAAGGGCGCACGTATATTTGTTGATAATCATTACATAGAAGTACTTGGCTAAACTCGGTAACCTAGAATAATTAGAAGCAAATAAATTTCCATATTAACACGATGAATGCTATTTTTCTGTAATCTTCCCCTGCATCTAAGTTTACTAAAGTCTGCAGCACACATACTCCATTGCATTTAGTTCAAGGAAAAAACATGCAAAATTAACATAAAAGCATACTTGCCAATCTTACGCTTTTTCCTAATTTCTGTAAAAGCTAAAAATCTGAAGGAAACTTACCAGTTTATACTTATCTAGAGACCTCTTTTTTCCTTTTCCTCTCTTTGCTAATGAACACTGCTTTCTATCTCCCCATAAGATCTTTCTCTTTCACCTGATTCCATTAGGTTCGTATCTTCTTCTCCTAATGCTTTCAATGACACCAAGGTGTTCTTGTGAGGGAATCCAAAATTAAAATTTTCACCAAAATTAACAAGCATTCCGGAAGATAAATTTTCTGGAGCATAACGAAAGACATTTTTATCATGAGCTTATAAGCCCACCACTCTTTGTAAAGGTGATCGCTCTGAGCTTGATATGATCACTAAAGTCATTAAACTCTTCACTCCAAAGCATATCCTGATTACTCCTATTCTTCTTTAAAACCCATATGTGCCAACCTCCAGGAGATTTACAATATGCGCATAAAAAATCGCCTAAAACCTGTAGTCTAACAAGAAAAGGCGGATTAGCAGCAAGTGGCAAACAAGGTAGTGATATAAGTTTGTGAAACTCTTCATCAGCCAAACCGAAAGATAAAATGGTTCCTCTAATGTTCATCCAATGAATAGCTCCATTCAAAAACACACCACGATGTTTAGAACACATCACATCATAGTCCATCTTTTCAACATTTCTCAAAC
Source organism: Papaver californicum (assembly GCA_023531435.1). Lineage (NCBI taxonomy): Eukaryota > Viridiplantae > Streptophyta > Magnoliopsida > Ranunculales > Papaveraceae > Papaver > Papaver californicum. Next base: position 148,338 of record JAJJMC010028012.1, on the reverse strand, counting down.
CAATGCCACTGCCAAGAGAGTAAACCTGAACAATTCCAAATTCTGGATCTCTCCTGGAGTTACAGATGACAACAACCTTGTACTCCTTGGTTGAAGGAATGTAACCAAATCCACTTAAGAATTCTTTTCCTTGAAATTTTGGAAGGACAATACACTCTCTGTTAATGGGATTACAGATATAAACAGGTTCATTGATTTTATCATACCATGGACTAAAACAGATTAAACCATTGCATGACCCAAGAATTGAATCATAATCAAATGGAGGTCTTAAGTTGATCCTTGTTATTCTACTAAAACTGTTTGAAATCTCATCGTACTCGGTATAAGAAAGTTGATTATCAGACCCTATTGAATAAAATATGCAGCTCAACTTACCAGAATCAAAATCATTGAGATGATTCAAGTGCAATTGTGAGAAGGATGGATGATGAACAACATTTCTCCAAGGTTTGGATACCAATTTGCATTCTAGAACAGATTCAGTTGGTAAACGAGATAACATTTCTAACATGATCTCTTCCGGAAGCATATTAAAGTTACCCATTGACACCCCTTAGTAAGGAGAAGTGATTTGGTTAGTAGTAGTGGCGGAAGAGATTAAAATAATTAGGCTTTCGAAGGAGAAAGAAATAGTTCTTTTTTGTTCCCAGATTCATGTTTAAAAAACGGGTTTAGACCATTTGTCACAAGAAAGAAATCAAAAACATGGTACCTTGTCCCCAAAGCTATTGAACTAAGGATCTGGCGAATGCTCTATGTTGTGAGTTGAAAGGAGTCGGAGAAGTGTAGCATTAACGATCAGCCAACCAACCAAAATTTCAACTATGGAAAATTGAAACCCGGGCTTCTCCATCCATTGCTGATTGGTTTTTTGCAAAATTTTCTTTCCAACCAAACTTACCGGTTTATAAGTATTAGAGATCTCTTAGTTTCTTCCTTGTTTTCCGTTTGCTAATGATCACTTCCTCCTGTCTCCCTGCTAGATTTTGCTCGTTCACCTGAATCCATTAGTTTTATATCTTCTTCTCCTAATGCTTTCAATGGCATTAAGGTGTTCTTTTGAGGCTTTCCAAATTGAAAATTCTCACCAAAGTTCACCAGCATTTCGGGAGATGAAACTTTTGGAGGGTAAAGATAGAAATTTTGATCAAGATAACAGTAGCATAGAAGCCCGCCACTCGTTTTTAAGATGATCGGTTTGACATAGATACGACTAAAGTCACTACAAGATCACCATTGTGTTTGAGTCCTACGGAAACTAAATTTTTCTGTCCAGCTATTGTTGTGCATTTTTTTCTGATGGTAAAAAAGTGCATTTTTGGTTATCACCAAATTCATACCAAACACAGAATGAGCTAACAGACTCCAAACTCCATAAACAACCAAGTATTATGAAAATAAAAAAATATTAGTTTTTGAGTGCTAAAATACTTTTGCTCAGCTGATGTCATTATAATCGGATTATAATCGGGTGAATATCATTAACCTGGGTTCGAAACTTTCGTTATCACCGAAGAAAAAAGATAAAAACAACACTATGATCAATATATTGATGTTGGATACTCAAGGAAGTCATTCTATGTAAGGCATGATGATTCCTTCATCGGTCGTTGAGGAGACATTAGAGCTCTCCTTCGTGTTGGTGAATTTTGATATTTCTGGAGATTTCTCTTCATCTCTTTTGCGGAAATCTGTAGACTGGCAAGTATTTGATTCGACGGGATGGAAATATTTAGAATTCATCTCCACTTGAATTACTGTACCAACATATTGTATTTTCATTTAGATGGATAAGCATAAAGACACATACTAATTACGTACTACATTCTTGCAACTTGAGGTTGATGAATAACTCACATGAATAAACACGGTTCTGCCACCATGTTAGCTTAGTCCACTTGGAAATGCAAGCGGCTTTCGAACCAACAACTCTAGTCCACACATTTTGTGTGATACTGATTTCTCTACAATCAATTGCGGAAACCGTTTGACAAGACAAAATGCCAATCTACAAGCAAAACAACAATAGAATATAGTAATACACCAACACATCCGATACAGAAAATTTGCTTCTCAGAATCACATAAGAATTACAAATACTAATTCAATGTTTACCTACGATAGAAATCGGCATCAATTGCATAGCATAGTAACTTAGCACCATCACTACCCAAGAACGGACTAGGCTCCACGTCTTTTGTTACAGAGTAAAGGTACTCGACTATCGTCTTCTGTCCAGGTGTAATGAAAAGAAGGACAATTTCCAGTGGTGTATATCCATCGTCATTACGTATCTGAGCCAACTTAGAGTTCTTACTTACCATAGTGATAACAGCCTCAGCGTTTCCGCGAAAGGCAGCAGTATGAACTGCATATCACCAACCAGAATTAGAACTTGTTTTATATTCAAGTATGTCTGATCTCATGAGTTTAAGAATATCTTCTATGAACGTTATCTTGATGTTCCAATATACAGCCTTATGCAATAATGTATATAAGTCTTCGGTGATCGCTTCATTGATCACTTCAGGATTGTTCATAAGATACTCGCTAGCCGTTTCCAAGTCATCGTGCCTTAATGCTTCAAATAGGAGGTCATGTTTTCCGAAAACAAAATTTGCCCGGTAACCATCCCTCAATCCTTATCACGGCATGCACCAAAAGCATGCAGAAATAAGTAAATATCAAAATTAAAACACCAAAATTATGTGTATATGCATAAAGTGTATAAACTTACCAAGTTCATATGGCTGTTCATCATCATTATTACCGTCAACATCATGTGTGATCTCTATATTAGCATTGTTGGCAGTATCTTCATCTTGTAATTAACGATAAGGCAATAATACAAATTATTAAAATAAATTAACACTAATTTTTTAAAAAGAGTTGTTCTCAAAATATATACGCTCTCAGTCTCAGGAAAAATGATACTTTCTTTTTTTCAATTTACATTATTTTTAGGTTAAAATGAAAAATAAAATAAAAATATCACCCTTTCTAGGACAAAAAATAAATAAAAATATCACCTTTTCTGGGATAAAAGTAGCACCATTTATTCGGCTAAAATACCTTGTTTTTTACTTGGAAAAAAATAAAGGATCTCTCATTTCGGTATGGATGGGGAATAATTTTCTGAGATAAAATTAGAAAAACCAAAATGAATAATTAAAAGTGTACCTTGTTGTTTATAATTATTATTACCAGTGGTATTATTAGTGGTTCGACTTAAAATCCATACAATTTGTTGCTGAGTTTTTTGCTTGTGTTTCTGCTAATTTAGCTTGAGATTTTGCTTGGTCAGCTTGAAATTGTGCTTGTTTAGCTAGTGTTTCCGCTAATTGACCTTGAGATTAAGCTAACATCTTAAGTAACTCTTTAATCTCTATCATTTGTTCGTGCGATCAGTAGTTAGGATCATCACCAGCTAATCCTTTAGCAGCAGATATGGTGGTGGAGTAAACTCTTAAGATGGATGGATGGATGGATATAGAGCGAGTGACAATGAATCAGGTGTGTGTGCAAAGGGTATCTAATATATAACAGCATGTGGACAGCCAGATCCACCAAACTCTACAATAAATAAATCATTTGACAACTTTAATAAATTAGTAGTAAATATTTAGAAAGTCTCCTCTCTAGATAATACCAACAACGATAGAAGTGATTAGCTAGTTAACCTCTCCATTATTTTAAACGTTGGACTGTGAGTTAACCAGAAGGTATTCATAGCATTTTTGTTTATACTACTAATACTATGCACCAAAAAACTATTGGAGAGGCTATTGCACAACTCCTGTCTTAGCTGTTCTAGACAGATTTTGGATGCGGCCGGCCGGCTATTGCAACAGCCGTTACCATTTCTGCCACGATATTGTTTCTCTATACAGGCAACAAGGAAAAAAAAACATGTAAACTTAACATAAACAAGTACTTTTTATTGAATGTTTAATTGAGGGATACCCCCTGCTACTTACTTTGTCGCTACTGTTTAATATATATATGTTTGCATACTCACTGCCAAACATGCATTCAGCACAAGTTCTACTATACAATCTAGAGGGATTACAAGTGCATTATTATAGGGAAGGCTGAATGATAAAGCTAGGGTTCCATACTAAGGTAGAACAGACCAATCCACTAGCAAAAGTGCAAGAACATAAAAAACCAAAAATCAACCAGTAGTTCAAACTTCTTCAAAGGGAAAACGTATATTTGTTGATAATCATTACATTTTTATATTATAGGGAAGGCTGAATGATAAAGCTAGGGTTCCATACTAACGTAGAACAGACCAATCAACCAGCAAAAGTGCAACATAAAAAACAAAAAATCAACAAGTAGTTCTAACTTCAAAGGGCAATGGGCGCACGTATATTTGTTGATAATCATTAAATAGAAGTACTTGGCTAAACTCAGTAACCTAGCATAGCTGGAAACAAATAAATTTCCATATTAACACGATGAATGCAGAACATAATCTTGCCCTGCATCTACTTAACCAACTGTTTCGATAAGCGAATTAAGTTTACTAAAGTCTGCAGCACATACTCGATTGCATTTAGTTCAAGGAAAAAACATGTAAAATTAAAATAAAAGCATACTTGTTAATCTTATGCTTTTTCCTAAATTCAGTAAAAGCTAAAAATCTGAAGGAAACTTACCAGTTTATACTGATCTAGAGACCTGTTTCTTCCTTCTCCTCCGTTGGCTAATGATCACTTCTTTCTGTCACCCCATTAGATCTTGCTCATTCACCTGAATCCATTAGTTCTGTAGCTTCTTCTCCTAATGCTTTCAATGACACCAAGGTGTTCTTGTGAGGGACTCCAAACTGAAAATTCTCACCAAAATACACAAGCCTTCTGTAAAGGTGATCGCTCTGAGCTTGATATGATCACTAAAGTCGGTAAACTCTTCACTCCAAATCACATCCTGATAATTTGCGTTCTTCTTTAAAAACCATATGTGCCAACCACCAGGATAATTACAATATGCACATAAAAAATCGCCTAAAACCTGTAGTCTAATAACAAAAGGAGGAATACAACCAGCTCGTGGGAAACAAGGTAGTGGTGGAAGTTTGTGAAACTCTTCATCAGACAAATCGAAGGCAAAAATGGTTCCTTCCATGCCTACCCAATGAATAGATCCATTCACAAACTCACCACGACGGCTTATCATATCATAGTCCATCTTTCCCACATTTCTCCATCCAATACCACTACCAAGAGTGCATACCTGAACAATTCCAACATCTGGGTCTGACCTGGAGATTCTAACAACCTTGTACTCATTGGTTGAAGGAATGTTACCAAATCCACATAAAAATATGTTTCCTTGAAATTTTGGAAGGATGATACACTCTCGGGTGATGGGATTGCAGATATAAGCAGCTTCATGGATTTTATCAAAGCATGCATAAAAACAGATTAAACCATCAAGAACTAAATAATCTTGAAATAGAGGTCTTAAATTGATCTTTGTTGTTCTACTAAAACTGTTTGAAATCTCATAGTACTCAGTACAAGAAAGTTGATTATCATACCCTAGTGTATAAGATATGAAGCTCAACTTACCAGAACAAAAATCAATCAGATGATTCAAGTGCAATTGTGAGAAGGATGGATGATGAACAACATTTCTCCAGGGTTTGGATACTAATTTGTATTCCAAAACAGATTCAGTTGGTAAACGGGTTAAGATTTCTAACATAATCTCTTACGGGAGCATATTAAAGTTACCCATTGTAATCCCACTTGGTAAGAAGAAGCGATTTGGAGAGTAGTAAACTAATTAAGGTTATGAAGAAGAAAGGGGATTTTGGAGGATGATGAGAAAGATACGGTTCTTTTTTGTTCCCCAAATTCATGTTTAAGAAACGGGATAAGACCAGGGACTACTATGTCAGTGAGTCCGATTCCGCGTTCAGTGATGTGGGTCTCTATGATAACAAATCCGATGGGTTAAAAAAACTAAAATGATAATGTTTTGATTATCAAAACACTAATTATAAATTAATTTGTTGATCTAATCAATTAACTAAATATTAATTTATTTAGTATTAATACTAATTAATGTAATGTAGTTTAGTTATTATGAAAAATATTAGGATAAAAGGTATTAAGGTTGATTAAAAAATGATCATATTTTATCATATTATAAGCCCCTAAAACCCAATGACTACAATCCCAATAAAGTTCTAATTTTATTGGGGGTGGGAGTGCCTTCATAAGATTGAAACCAAATTATAACTTTAGCGGGTACTGCACCAGAAACCCAAGTTATACAGAGAGTTCTTAAAACGAAGTTGTTGATTGGCCGGAGAAATCAAATCGGATAGTCATGAACGTACATTCCCCCAACTAAATGTATCAATCAACACGTCCTCTCTCTCATTCTCTCTCTTTTCTCTCCCTCTTTTTAAAAAAACAAAAATCCCTACAGCCATCATATATTTTTTGCTCAGATTTGGTCTTTTTTGACCAGATCTGAGTAAGGATGTTTAATCTTTTTAAGTTTTAGGAGATAGTTAGTTGAATAAGATGTTTTACATCGTTTTTGATGTCTTTCGACACATTTATTCACCATTTCGGGGCGATTTTTCTTCGTCGTTTTTTGACGAGTTCTTCAAACTTTGATGACTGGTTCGTGGTTTGTTATTTTCGATTCAAAAATATCAACGATTGAACACGATATCGCTTTGAATCCACACCCAAGGGATTTAGGGAATACGAGTTTGTTTGGATCTACAAATTTATGGGTAAAATACTCTTTTCTTTTAGGAGAATCTCTTATCAAAGAAGAATACAATCAGATTAAATGGTCGGAACTGATTCCGGAATATACCATCATCTCTCCCTTCTACATAAACAAAAATATGATATCCTTATGGTTTATTACTCTTTCTTTTCGCTACTTATCTTATAAGCGAAAATGTAATCACTATTTTGATTTGAATAAATTAAAATATGTTGATTGTCCAAAAAAAATATAAATAAATAAATAATAATAATAATTCAATTCTCTTTGAATATATTGGGCGTACATTGACTTATAGCTCCACCGTATTAACCTTGATAGTTTAGCGGACTTTTGGAATTTTCAAGGGAGCATGCCAGTTAGGTGCATGTAATGTGAGCCGTGACCTTTTGATATGATCTATTACCAAAAAAGAAGAAAAGAAAAAAGAAAAAATTCCACACCAATCTCTTCTCTCAGATTTAATAAAAAATTTACATCATAAGCTGGGGTTTGGGCCGGGAAAGTAAGCATTATGATTCTGATTTTTTACCTGGCGAATTTAAGGATAACAAAAACCATTTTATGGGCTATTTTTTTAAAGTCATTCAATGTGAGAAGCTAAGGGGTAACCTAGGGTATGTAAAATTACCATAAAACCTTTCATTAATCTAATTATTACCAAAATACCTTTCATTTATAAAACATAAACTTATCGATTTTCCACCATTTTCTTCTCATCTTCAACCGATTAATCGTAATCCAATTCATCGTATAATCGTAAACCAATTAATCGTACTTACTACAATCCAAAGATGCCTCGACAAAAGCAAACAAGTCGTCAACCTCTTAACACAGATTGGCCGTATTTTAACGAATTAGTAAGAGATCGAGAAATTGTTCAAGAAAAAAACGATGAATGCGATGAGGATGAAGTAGACACGGAGTCCGAATACGAAAATCTGCCTCTCCAGCAGTTGATGGCTCCAATAAGGTTAGGGGTTTACCATAATTTGTGTTTATATTGCTTAAATCGCTTGAATTAGTGAGTAGAATACCAAGGGTTTTAGGTGCAGTAGCACAATCGTTAGTTTCGTGGTTGTATTAAACTACCGATTGTTGAAGTGTTCTTCAGCGCTCATGAAGATCATGCACAATCGGTAGTTATCTTTAGGTTAAAACTATAGATTGTTCTTCTGTATAAAAATTTCATAATAATCGGTAGTTTTGTATAGGCATAAACTACCGATTGTGAGTGTTCAGTGAACCTCAAAAACACCCATCACAATCGGTAGTTAGATTTAGACATAAAATACCGATTATTCTACTGGATGCAAAAGTAGTGATAATCGGTAGTTTCGTTTAGTGTTAAACCTCCGATTGTGCTAGTTAGTGATCCTCAAAAACATCGATCACAATTATTTTTACACCTAAACTACCGATTGTTCTACTGGATCCAAATTTAGTGATAATCGGTAGTTAAATTTTTTATATAACTACCGATTGTGTGTGTGTCAATAGACTTTTGTGTTCCCATTTTCTTTATGCACAATCGGTAGTTAAGTTGTTTTTTGTACTACCGATTATACACAATCGGTAGTTAAGTTGTTTTTTTGACTACCGATTGTTAATAATATGTTGAGTTCAACTTACTTTGTCTACCGTTTTATGTACTGAAATAATTGTTCTTTATCTTGTATAAAAAAAGGAAAAGGCGATCGAAGAAAGCCCACGATACAATTCTATCGCGGCCTCGTCGTGGAGGCGGTAAGAAGGTTATCGCTAGTGCTAGACGACAAAGGAGCTCTAGCCAAAACGAAGAAGGAGGACCAAGTGCTCCTCAAGCTCAACACTTCGAAGGAGGTGGACCAAATGCTACAGAAGAAGAAGAATAAAGTGGTACAAAGAAACAACCAAGGAAGAGACGAGGGCACAAGGTCCCCGACTCTCTGAAGATTAAGGGTCTACGAGAAGGTCGAATCCCGGGGCTCCCAGGAGACGGAGGACGTCTATTGTTTGGCTACAATGATTCTTGAGCCAAGGAAATCTACTCTACCGAGGTAATAATTATTAAACACCATTCTTAACATATTTGGTCCACCAAATAGAAGTGTTAACTTTTATTCTAATTTTTTTTTAATTCGTCGTCTATATTAGGACCATTCTAATGCGGTCCGTCTACTGAAACCTACGGCTGCACCATAGAAGATGAACGGATGTCCGTTGAAAGGTGAGTGTGTTCGGTTCCAGCAGATTATAGAGCACTCGGGGCTATCTACAGCCGCCGCGAACTCCATGTGTAAGCACGACCAGGTGTCGATATCGGCATTCATGGAGAGGTATTATCCGGAGACCGATACTTTCCACATGTCGTGGGGAGAGATGACCATCACACCCGATGATGTGGTGCAGATTCTAGGTATGGACGACCATGGTACGGCGGTTAAGTTTGACTATGTGAAGCAGTTAAGATGGGACCAACTTTATGTTTTGACCGAGAAGTGCTTTGGCTGGGACCGAGAGACCACCAACCAAGAGTTTGACCGGTGCGCAAGATACAGAACCAGTCAATTTAGTATGGTTCATCTGATGGAAAGGTTCAGAGGCACCTTGGAAAAAGAGAAGGCCAACCCAGAGTTCAGCGATGACCAGGTCAGAGCGTCAGCCACTGCATATCTTCTGTGCGTTTTGGATGTGTAATTTTCCCCAATGCCAGTGGCAATCGGGTTGACGCCAACCTGCTACAACTTCTGGATCCCATCGAGAAAGTTCAAGACTATTTGTGGGGAAATGCTTGTCTTTCGTTTTTGATGGAAGGGATGAGGAAGGCATCCATGGAGGAGACTAGCCAAATAGCCGGGAACATGAGCTTATTGCAGGTATTTTAGTAACTTCATTGATGGTTTGATTGCTATTTATTCTTTATTCTTTTGCTCTTTCAATTTTCTCATACTTGGTTTGATATGTTCATTAGGCTTGGATCTACGATCACTTTCCCTCCCTGGAGTTGACAAGACAGAAGCCGGATTGGGAGAGAGGCACAACCCGAGGCCAAAAATACATCTTTTCGGGCAACCATTCAAGGTTCAAGGAGCATGAGTTGATTGCTTTGAGGAGGAACCTAGACTCCATGACGGCCCCAGATGTATGTTTTGATCCCTACAGGGAAGTGCTAGATGATCGTACTATACCTCGAAGGTCTGAGTTGGCCATGTACTTTGGACCCTTGTGGCATCCAACAGGATATGCCATCTACAATGCCTCTAGGGTCCTACGTCAAATGGGTTATGTCCAAGTAGAACCTAGGCCTCACATCCACGAGAAATTCAAATTGGACGTTCCAAATAGTGTTTATGGTAAGGGCACGATCCAGGTTGTTTACACGCCCAACCCATCTGTTGAAGATTGGAACAACGGAATGCATTACATGATCAACAAGGGGAGACCTGTAAACCGAGGTGATGAGATAACCTCAGCCTATATGATATGGTACCGGGAGCATTCTCATCTTAAAGTGATCCGTGAATAAAAAGGAAAGAGCACCAGGGTGCAGGAGTATAGGTCCATCTTCAAAGACAACTCGTCGGCCTTAGCAAGGATGGTACGTAATGTTATTTCCTTTTGATTTTAGTTTTACGGGTCAATATTATAGATAATAATCGTTTGATTTTTATTGCCTAAAAACAGAAGAAGAGGATTGCATTTTTGTCGAACAAGGTAGGTTCGTGCCTCAATGCGGGAGATAAAGACCTCCTTGACAACCTTGATAACGAAGCTTATGCTCTCCAGTTCGCAGATACATGTACGATCACGACCGCGACGAGGAATGTAACTTCTAAGAAGAGTAAACGTTCTCGCGGTTCAACGAGTACTGCTCCTCCAGCCAATGTCCCTGCTCCTCCATCCAATGAACCTGAAGCCTCTGTTACTCGTGCTCCTCTTCCTAAAACCAAAAAAGTTAGGAATTAGGTTGTAATCGTTAAATTGAAGGATATTATTTTAGTGTTTAACATTTCTGGTTTTAAGGTTTCCGATTTGAGATGATTATATATACTTTTTTTTTATTTATCATTTGATTTTCCATCGATTTATTTTTAACAAGTTATGTTCTTCAATTTTACATGTACAATCGGTAGTTAGCGGGTTTGAACAAACTACCGATTGAGTAAATTCATCAGTAATCGGTAGTTTAAGAATTACTTAAACTACCGATTATGTACATTCAGCGACAATCGATCGTTTGTACAAAATTTTAACTACCGATTGTGAGTGTCCAGAAGTTTTCAAAAATTTGGATTTCCAATTTGTGGCTACTAATCATAATCGGTAGTTTGTACAAATTTTAACCTACCGATTGCGAGTGTCCAGGAGTTTTCCAAAAATTTTGATTTCCAATTTGGGGCTACTAATCATAATCGGTAGTTTAAGATTTTTTTAAACTACCGATTGTGATTGTACAAAATGTTGAAATTTTTTAAAAAATCTCGATTTCTAATTTTGGGCTACTAATCATAATCGGTAGTTTAAGATTTTTTTAAACTACCGATTGTGTTTGTACAAAATGTTGAAATTTTTTAAAAAATCTCGATTTCCAATTTGGGGCTACTAATCATAATCATTAGTTTAAGATTTTTTTAAACTACCGATTGTGTTTATACAAAATGTTGAATTTTTTTTTAAAATCTCGATTTCCAATTTGGGGCTACTAATCATAATCGGATTGTACAAAATGTTGATTTTTTTTAAAAATCTCGATTTCCAATTTGGGGCTACTAATCATAATCGGTAGTTTAAGATTTTTTTAAACTACCGATTGTGATTGTACAAAATGTTGAAATTTTTTAAAAAATCTCGATTT
>JAJJMC010028012.1:121017-136726 GCA_023531435.1 Papaver californicum | reverse complement strand
GATTGTGATTGTACAAAATGTTGAAATTTTTTAAAAAATCTCGATTTCCAATTTGGGGCTACTAATCATAATCGGCAGTTTAAGATTTTTTAAACTATCAATTGTGATTGTACAAAATGTTGAAATTTTAAAAAAAAAATCGATTTCCAATTTGGGGCTACTAATCAAATCGGTAGTTTAAGATTTTTTAAACTACCGATTGTGATTGTACAAAATGTTAAAATTTTTTAAAAAATCTCGAATTCCAATTTTGTTACCGTTTTGTTACCGTTGATGAACGTCTATAATTTGTATTCTGGTACACCTATAAATAAATGAATTTATATCTAACATTCCCATTTCAAATCCACATCTTTTACATTTCAGTGAAAATTTCTAATCTCTTGTTTTCATTTAATGTCGAGTTACGAAAATTTTAGGCTTAATGCAGAGAATTTTACCGTAGAGGAAGATTTATCCCTATGTCGAAACATAGTATTACATTATCCAGCAAGGGGTCATGAACGTCGGATGAATGGTTCAATGAGCATGGAATGGTTAGAACATATTCATGCTAACTTTTGTAATGAAACTGGTAACCCCAATAACCGGAACAGAGCAGGCCTTTTTTTTCGATATATGGAAATCACAAGGGAAGTACTAGAATTTTCTTCTTTAACCGCTAAGGTGAATGAAAGAAGAATTATGAATGAAACTGATGATGAAGTTGTTGCCAGATCTCTGGAGGAATGGAGAAGATGGAAACGTTCATATTTCAGGTACCAACCTCATTTCGAGATCCTAAGGGTTTTTGTTTAGCAAAGGAAGGAGAATGAAGAAACAGCTGTGCTGGAACTTGGAAGCTTTAAGACTTTTAAGTATCTCAGCAGGCTGTACTTGGATAAGGGAATCCAACATGATATATTTTTCTTTGATAGCCGGTTTGGAAACCAGGAATAGTTGTATTTAACATTAGTACTTTTTTTTTAGATAAGAAATTAATTTTATTGATGAAATATTAATCAAAAGTATTGTCTTTCTCCAATTTTTCCGATAGAATATCAGAAGGGGAATAAAACCAGACAGACTTAATATTCACTCTAATAAATTTTGCTAGTTCATCTGCGACTCCATTAACTTCTCATTTAACATGAGAGCAAGACCAACTATTGAAACTTATAAGTAAAGAAAGACATTCCCGAACCAAGATATTTGTTGTCCAACTTATTTTGTTAAGGGACCCATTAATGGTATCCACCACATTTTTATTATCTCCTTCAAGTTGCAGTGTATCAACTCCCCTCTTTTGATCCCATTTTACTGCTTTAAAAGCTGCTTGCTTCTCCTTGTTCTTCATCTATTAATGTTGAACTATCCTCCATTGCTCCAATGAATTCACCTACATCATTTCAAAAGATTATTTCAATGCCAATTGGTAAATTATGTTTGATAAATGAAACATCAAAATTAACTTTAATGACATGTGCTAATGGAGGACACCATGTTACTGATTGCACATTGTTCTGAGTTGGGTTTCTTATAGTTCTAACACATCCAATGTCAAAAACAAATTTATGAACCGAATGTATTTATTCAGTAGGTCTAAATTGTACTTTTTTAAACACAGTGGAACATCTAAGTTTTCATATGTGCCAAAGAACGCATCCAATAAACCTGATCATCTTCTGCAAAACATCATTGTTAAAACTATTAGAAGAAAATATGTGAAGAATCCTGTAAGAGAAATTAACTTTACTAACCATACTCGCAATAGAGTTATCCACAACAAACCAAATCCTATTGGCAATAGACAGTTGAATAAAATATGTTGCATGCTCTTATTGCAATTACCACATAAAGGACAACCAATATCAATATTTGGAACATATATACTAATCTTGTCTCTTGCTGGAAGACAATTTTGTATGCATTTCCAGAGCTAATGCAACACTTTTGGTGGTAGATGCATATTTCACAGCTTTTTCCAAGGGAATGACAGAGAACTGGCCATTTTAACTACCGTCCATCTATTTGAACATTGCCTATAAGAGGAATTCTTATTTTGCATATTTGTTATTAACATTAGTACATTACTTTCTCCAAAAAATTACCAAAAACCCAATACAATGGTTCTCATCTCTAACCGATTTGCTACCTTGGTGGACTAAATTTGCACTAATGGGCTAAGTTAATGGACCTGGTGGACTTTATATTATAAATCATACTCTCTCCGTCCAAGAATAGATGACATATTCATTTTTAAATTTTGTCCCACTAATAATGACCTATATCATTAAATAAGAGAATATTTCTAAAACTACCATTTTAATCCATTATTTTTAGTATGAGAAATATGTATAATTTAACAGTCATGTTTATATTCGTTATATAGGTGTTTTAAAATATTTTTCAATGGTATAAATTTTACGAAGATCCGTCGTATAGTTTGAGAGATAAATCATTTCTAATTTTTACTAATTATTATCCTTAAGAGTATAATTATAAAAATACTTAAAAATACTCATCATTCCTCTTTGCTTTAAGAATTATGCAAACTTGAACTAGATCACCTATCGTTGGACAGAGGGAGTATAAATCAGTGAGTAATTTACATGTCTTGATGATCTTTCCTAATATTTAGGGGGTGGGGGGTGGGGGTGGGGGTAATTCATTTTATTATTTATTGACTTCCATCATTTTTCGAAGCTAATAAAGGAGTCTCTAATAACTCCTTTATTCAATAATTTTCTGTCTTATTTTTGAAGTATTTCATGTTTTTGTGGACTTATCCTAATGAGCAAGATTCGATTATGTTGAGATTAGTTCCATATTGTATGAGCAATTTAAAATCCCGTAATTAATAAGTCTTGAACAATTTTAATTTTATAACACCAAGACAAGATCTATTGATGGTTATTATCTCACAAAGGCGGAACGCCGATTAGTAATTGATATGGTCCCCAGTCAGGGAACTCATCTAATAGTGGTCTGATGAGCCCAAGTTGTAGCAAGAAGTTTCAGAAGAAGTTAACAGTAAAGAAGGAAAGAAAACAGATAAAGACATTAAAAGAAATAAGAGTTTAGTGGAGAAGAAATAGGTACATGAACATCATATTCATTCATCCATGTTAATTTTAATACATCTGTTACATACTTATAGCCAATCCTATTAATTGTTCACAATAACCACTTAACTGCTCTAGCTTCCTATTACAATCCAGACAATAATATACCTAGTACAGTAGATAGAAATACTAATCAAACATATAAAAACCTAAAATTATTTTGTCTCTACCTAATTTTGTGTCCACCAATATTAGTAGCTAAGGGGAGCCCCAACTTTATGTGAAAAGACTAAATTACCCTTTATAAAAACCTAAAATTACAAACTAAAAGTAAACCCAATTACAAAAACTAATTACTCTACCTATGCTCCATTTCTATTTCAATCAAACGATTCTCCTTGTTCTCTTTTCTCCCTCTTCTTCTCCATTTCAAACCAGAACATCGTCGATCTTTTTTCTTCTATATAATGAAAATGGAAAGATGAATGAAGCATCCCACTAAAGGAGCAAATCTACCTAGTGAAAGCGATCCAAGAATTGGACAGTCAATTTGACATAAACCTAGGAAGAAAACAGTTACGAAGGAGGAAGACGAAGAAACTCTCACACACACAATGACTCGAATGAGGTATTTTTTCTATCATCCAATCACTCTAAATTAGGTTCCAATCACATGCCAACACTCAAAAAGTGAAAAATGTTATTTCTGGGTTTTCTATAGAAACCAAAATCGTTGGATGTTCATGTCCACATCTAACTATTCCAGTTTGAATCGTTTGATGTTCATATGCCCCCGTCGAATGATTCCAAAGTAACTGAAAACTAAGTTACATCGACCCAGAATTGTTCTATTTTGATATTAACATCGAACGATTCTGCGTCGAGAAGAAACTGAACATTTATCTGAATCTTTCGATGTGGACAATTCTATCAAAGGATTCTGTTCGAGAAAATGCCTAGTATTTCTGTTGGTTTTTTAGTATAAAATCGTTGGATATGAACACTAACATAAAACCATTTTGTACTGTATAATGTTTTGAATCGTTGGATGTGTGTGCATCGTGATGGATGATTCTACTTTTGGCATTCCTAAATTCACTTGAGTTCGATTGTTGATTATCGTATGTTGTTGTACTCTTTAGGGAAAAGGGAAAAGAGGTAAAGATACCTAAGAAAAACATGATCTTACTTCTCCTGAGAGCTTGGGACCTCGTCGAAAGGGAGGTAAGAACTTGGCGGCTAACATCCGTAGGGGTCGGTGGGCAAAGGTAAAGCGATATCAATCAACAAACAAACTGAATTTGAGAGACAAAAAGATTCTTCTTCTTGTGATACATAATATAAAAGAGGTCCAGGTGAAGAACGAAGAGGTCGAGGACCATCACGACAACCACAATAACAACCGCAAGAACAACAAGGAAGGAAGAAGAAAGGTGCATACACGACAAAGCCTGAGATGATGTTAAAGAACCTCCCCGATGAGGCTATTCTTGGGTTACCGGGCGACAAAATAGAGTTGTTATGGAGGTACCAACACAGTTGGGATGCTACGGTCTATGCAACCATGGTAAGTATCTCAACCTTATTGTATATATCGTCTACTTTTGTTTAAGCCTAATGAAATTTTCTAATTTGTCGTGATTTTACTATTTTATCCTTTGTTAAAAATCCACCATCTACAGGAGTATGAGTATCATGATGAAGAATGGGGAAGGTAAACATGACAAGACGCCTTTGTAATGCATATATGCCCAGGACCTGAGTACAAATTTACTTTTCTAATAAAGGGCAATGACGGACCATATTTCATCACTGTTTCCTTCTTTCCCGCTTTAGAAACATGTTACCAAACACGAATATAAGCTTAAGATTTTAACTAGAAAAAGACGGATAGAGTAACGAGATTATAAGAAATTTATCCGAAAGGACTATATCGGTTATTCTGTTAGCTTAACTCAAAGTTCAGGAAGATTATTTTAAGTAGATTTGAGCCGCCTTGTACCCTAAGGAAACGTTTCCAAAGAGGCAGCGTTATCAAAGTTCCTTTGAGCTTATCCTGTTTTTATCCGACTTAATCTAATTCGGATCGTTCTAAGAGATTTGCTAATACTGTAACTAGTTGCCTTTGGAAGAATATAAGTTAGTCTAGAAACAATCTAAGTGGAGCCATCAAGATTTTTGTTTGATAGATTCAGTAGGTATGATTTGGTTGAGTCAGTCTTGTTTGTGTATATTTAGAACCACCTTCCTGTTAGGATTCATTTTCTTAGATTTTTTGTAAATATATTAGGAAGTTTTTGTCAGAAAATGTCGAACTTGTATTATGAGGACCAATACAATGAGTATACAACGGAGTTTCAAAATGTTCATACAAGGTGATCACAATTACTATTCGTACATACACCCGTCTTATGAACATGAAAATGAGCAAAATTCGAGTTCTTTATCTTGAAGGGATTCCCTAAAGAAGATATGATCTAGTACTCCTTATGATGACCCAAATATTTCTCTAGAATAATCACACAAGTAGTTACGATCTAGTACTCCTTATGATCCATTTGTTTCTATAGAGAATTCCCTCAGGGAGTTGACTGAGAATACAAATAGTTTTGTATTAAGTATGGGGGGGATAATTTGTAGTCCAAATTTTTCTCTAGAAGAATTCCTCAAGCAGTTAACTGAGAATACAAATAGGTTTGTATTAACTGTGAATGAAAGTCTTGTAAAGAATAATTTTTCTCAAAATGATCTTAATTGCCAATATAGTGCTATCCTTAATAATTATTCACCTAATCAAGAGGACGAGGATATAATTGGTAACACTACTTATTTATACGAGGTTCAAACATCTTCATATTATTATGATGATGGGGATAGTATTGGCGAAGAACTTGAAATATACAGGCAGCGTGATCAAGAAATTGTCACCTCAATTGTGCTTCATGATGATAGTGTTGTTTTTGGTTCAAATCCAAATAATTTTAATGATTATTCACTTATTCAAAAGGAAGAGGATTTGACTAGAGATACCATTGTTTTAGACGATGTAATATTTTCTTGTTTTGAAGCCGATAATGGTTTAGAGGAACGAGTTTTTCCTGAGACTAGTGATTTAGATTCTAACGATTCGAAGATAATAGTCTCTGACGAAAATGATAGACTCATAGAGAATTTTAATGTGATAGAGGATGATTTGATTCAGGTTCATAGAATAGTTTCCCCAAAGGATTTTGTTGTCCTAAACACCCAACCTTTTCAGGTCCCAGAGGCTCAAATACCAGTGATCTTAGGTCGACCCTTTTTAGTTACATATAATGTTTTCATCAATCATGGAAATGCAATAATTAATTTTTCTTTTGGTAACATGACTATTGAACTGAATCTATTTAGTATGAGTAGACAACTTTCTTGTGAGATATATGATTTATAAGAAGTGAACATAACTAGTACTTCAGTTCATAAATCTTTGCCAAATACTTTGTTAGAAGATCCATTAGAGAAATTCCTACCACTTTTGGTTTGATGTTGACGATGATAGTGTTATTAATAAGGTGAATACTTTGTTAGATTCTGCACCTTTGATGGACACTTATAATATATGGAAAGCTAAGTTTGAAATTCTACCAGTTTATAAGTCTACCTTATTTCCTCTATAGAGGAAGTTGAGTGTAGTTCTGACCTTAAGGACCCTAGAATCCCACCAACATTTTTTAGTCCATCTGAGAGTAATGTCGACCCTAAGTTTGGGGGTACCGATGATTCTTGTAATTTTCAAGTATCCATGCTTAAAGTCCCTCACTAGGGGCTTGACATTTGCACTTCTACCATTTTTCAAGATCATTTTCAAACAAGATTCTTTGAGCATGTTGATGTCCAGAAAGAAGTTCATTTGTTAGATACCCATCCCATGGTTGATGTGGTCTACCCATGCGATAATACCAAGATTGACTTTATTTTCCAACTAATTTTTTTTCTTCCATATGTGGGAAGTTTGAATTTCAAATGTGTCAGTTATTAAGTTTTGAGAGTGAGCCTAATTACGTTAGGATATTAGAATCGACATATTTACTTATGAATGACCACCACTTTCATTGTGGTCAACTATGTGAGTAAAATATGATTGACTTTGAGGATGCACAATTATTCAGGTTATTATTATGTGCTTCTAGGTTTTTAGTTGAGTTCTTCTAGACTATACAACCTGACTCTCCGGATCCTGCCAATGAGGAAATCCAACCTATGAAAATATTTTAGTTATACCCTTTTATTGAGCATGAACCTAAAACACAACTATATGTAGTTGTCTTAAACAGAAAACTAGATAAGGGTCTGCTCAATTTGTTCATTTTCTTAGCCTGTCGCAGTTTCTTTTTATTTGGAATAACAATATTTGATTCAGATGACCCACAATTGTGCCGACTATTGCTAAATGATTTTATGAGGTGACTAATTCTTTTTTAGTCTGGCTAAAGACTTTAAACTTAGCACTTCTTGGGAGGTAACCCATGCTCATGCGACACGGTAATATCTTTCCTTAACTCCTTTCTTTCGATTAATAACAGTTTCTCCTTGTTTATGCTTTTAATCATTCATCTTTAGAACATTAAGGACAATGTTAGATTTAAGTTTGGGGGTAAGGGAGAAACTTTTTAGTGCAATAATAAAACTCAAAAATTTAGAAATTTGTGAATAATTCAAGATGACACTAACCATTCTAGGTAGATGGAAACTTAGCTCTTTTTATATAGGAATTGGTTTGCCTAGCTAAATGGTCTATTCATAAAAGTATGCCTAACTCAGGTGTTAAAAATAACATGATAATCATTGAATAAGCATATCTCGGAGTCTATCTTCATCATATCCCCTTCTGTTTTTATTTTTGCAATTTTTGTGTTTCTCTAAGTTATTTGGTGTGGCACCAGTATCGAATTTTTATCACCTCCAGGATGAAGTAGAGTGTTTGAGATCAAGCACCATTATTTTTTTTTACTTAGACCATTCTTCAGATTTTTTTTTTGAGTATTGACACTTTGATAGCAATATGTGTGTGTTCTCCCTGTCTCTTTCGCCTAATCAAACGTGGAATGTAGGACCCATGAGAATTATCATGTAAGATGCTGATAAGGAGCATGCGCTTAGATTCAATTTGATCCAATCATGTTGTCAGTACATTTAATAATATAAAAATAATTGTTTTATTTTCAATAAGTCGATCCCTGGGACCCTTATATATACCAGTTGAGTCGGTATTATTATAAGTAATAAGACCAATGGCACCCAAGTTGATAATGGAAACCAAGCAGTTGATAAAAGCACCACCTCTTTCAAATTAAAAGAGTATTGTTGGTGGGAACTTTTAGTTCAAACTGTGAGAGTATCTGTTCGAATGTTTTGGACAACTTTCAAGGAGTTATTACTTGGATATTTTTGCCCTGTTAAAAGCAAGTTATTTTTGACCAAAAGACATAAAAACCAGATAAAAACCTCGGGTAATAAGGAAATAAGATAATAAGAGAAAGAAATATTCTCGGAATAGTACGTGATCAGATTCTCTAGACAAATCGAGCAACAACACTCAAGACAAAATCAGTGATATTCGGTAGGAAGATATTTCAACTCTCTTGTGGAATGTAAATATGGATTTATTATGAGGAATGCAAGACCCCTAGTAAGCATTCGATATTTCAATTCTCTTGCGGAATGTAAATATAAATTTTATGCCTTTGTTGCTAAGTTAGTAGCATGTACAATATTATTTCTTTGATTCTACTGCTTGGTAGAGATGATTTGACTATTTTTTTTGTTAAAAATCCACCATTTACAAGAGTATGAGTATCGTGATGAAGAATAGGAAGGTACACATGGCAAGATGCAACACCACCTATTCAAGGAAATGTGAGACTCCTTGGAACATCTTTGTACAACCCTAGGCGGTGGAGGATTCTCCACCTCAATCTAACAAAGCACATCTGGAAACGACATTAAGGGTTGTATTAAATATAAACTGCACATGGAAGGACGACAATTAGGATATTGTCTCATCCCCTCGCGTTCGTACACTGACATAGGAGTCGGTGGCCTGAGTCGACTCCAACGGTTCATTGCCCGTCTAGAACGGGAGGTAAGACTCTAACCACCCACGAATACCTTGTCAGTGGATTTTCTAAACGCCTTTGTAATGCATATATGCGGAGGACCTGAATACGGATTTACTTTTCTAGTAATGGGCAAGGAGTAGCCATATAAGATAAGGACTCGGATTTCATCACCGTTACCTTCTTGCCCGCTTTAGGAACACGTTACCAAACGCAAACCTAAGCTTAAAATTTTAACTATAAAAAGAATGATAGAGTAACGAGCTTATAATAAATTAATCCAAAAGGTCTATATCGGTTATTCTGTTAGCTTAACTCAAAGTTCAGGAAGATTATTTTAAGTAGATTTGAGCCGCCTTGTAACCCAAGGAAATGTTGACAAAGAGGCAGGGTTATCAAAGTTCCTGTGAGCTTATCTTGTTTCTATCCGACTTAATCTAATTCAGATCGTTCTAAGAGATTTTCTAAAACTGTAACTAGTTTCCTTTTGGAAGAATAAAAGTTAGTCTAGAAACAATCTAAGTGGAGCCATCATGCTTTTTGTTTGATAGATTCAGTAGGTTTGATTTGGTTGAGTCATGTTTGTGTATGTTTAGAACCCCCTTCCTGTTAGGATTCATTTTCTTAGATTTTTTGTAAATATATTAAGAAGTTTTTGCCAAAAAATATCGAAATTGTATTATGAGAACCAATGCAATGAGTATCCAACTGAGTTTCAAAATGTTGATACCAAGGTGATCACAATTACTATTCGTACATACACCCGTCTTATGAACATGAAAATGAGAAAAATTCGAGTTCTTTACCTTGAAGGGATGCCCTAAAGTATATGTGATCTAGTACTCCTTATGATGACCCCAATCTTTCTCTAGAAGAATCACACGAGTAGTTGCGATATAGTACTCCTTATGATCCATTTGTTTCTCAAGAAGACCCAAATCTTTCTCTAGAAGAATCACACGAGGAGTTGACTGAGAATACAAATAGGTTTGTATTAAGTATGGGGGGGAAACTTTGTAGTCCAACTCTTTCTCTAGAAGAATTCCTCAAGCAGCTAACTGAGAATACAAATAGGTTCGTATTAATTGTGAATGAAAGTCTTATAAAGAATAATTTTTCTCAAAATGATTTTAATTGCAAATATAGTGCTATACTTGATAATTATTCACCTAATCAAGAGGACGAGGATAGAATTGGTAACATTACTTATTTAGACGAGGTTCAAACATCTTCATATTATTATAATGATGAGGATAGTATTGACGAAGAACTTGAAACATACAGGCAGCGTGATCAAGAAATTGTCACTCCAATTGTGGTTCATGATGATAATGTTGTTTTTGGTTCAAATCTAAATAATTTTAATGATTATTCACCTATTCAAAAGGAAGAGGATTTGACTAGAGATACCACTGTTTTAGACAATGTATTATTTTCTTGTTTTGAAGCCGATATCTTCTTTCTAAATTTTAATAATTTCTTTTGGTCTTAAGAAAATGGATAAATTTTCAAGAGCAGAAGATGCAGCACTAATAAATGCTTACGTATTGATTACTTTTGATCCAATTGTAAAGAAATATCAAGCAACTAAGGAGTTTTGGTCGCGAATTCTAACCGAATACAATGCAACATGGAAGAGTGATACTATAAGAACTAGAAAGGCTTTGCAGCAAAAGAGTTAGCATATTGATAAAAGTAGTAAAAAGATATATTAATTATGTAAAAGCTTATTTTAGGAACAAGCCTAGTGGATTCACATTTGAAACCGCAGTAAGTTTAGTTAACAATGGTCATCTTTTCCTATAAATTTTCGTGACAACCAACCATTAATATTTTTTTTTGTCCACAGTACCTTCGAGGTCAGGATGCTTATGAAGAGGACCCACAGAATCGAAAAGCTTGGAGATATGATGGGGTATTCCAAATTTTGAAGATGCACTTCCTGGACTCCAATCAAGAAATTATTGATCGTGAAACAGTAACTCCACAAAGCCAAACTACAACACAACTAGATGGTGATGATGAAAATGCTACAATGTATGAAGGTTCACAATCTACCCCTGGTGAATCTCCCGACGAGTGATGTGTGTCGTATCACTCCAAAATTATTTATTACTTTCTCACTACTTAAGATTTATAATAAAGCAAGGGTAAGAAAGGATCGTTCCCACAAAGAGGTCTGGGTTGTTATTTGGTTTTGAAATCTTATATAAAAGGGGGGATTTTCATTATCAATGAAAGTAATTTAAACTAATTAAGAAAACTAAGAAATTATACAAAACAATCAAATAGTTGAGAATATTGGTCAAGGTTTTGTTTTCATTCAAAAACATGTTCTCGTACTAATAATTAGAATTGGAATTTTAATCTCGTTTTATCAAAAGCCTTAGAATACTTTGATCGAAAGAATATCCTGCAAATTTCCTCAAGTCATCAACAAACACACTAAAAGGTGTGAATATGAATTCTACTAAAACGAACAACCTAACGTGTAAAAAGCACTAATCAAGTTTAATTCCCGAGGAACACAAAGGTAAAAATTCACATATGATTACTAGGATGCATCACTACAAGCAATAACCATATTTATACTACTTGTATTCAAGGAGTATCAGTTTTGCATATAATAAACCCTAAATTAGGGTTAGATATGAATATGAGTTCAACCAATTTGCAACTTAACTAAAAAAACAATCAATCAATTGGATATTTGTAGTGAATTATGAATGACAAAATTTTAGAGAAAACTAATTTATTAAACCAAAAATCATGTATGTAGAATCCAACTATTCACAAACCAATAAAAGAAAATTAGCTACTCATAATAATCGGAGTTCACCAAATTGAATTAAAGAAATAAATTGCAAACCCTAAATGTCGAGAAATATTCCCCGTATGAACCTACAAAAAAAAGTAAAAGAGGTGAGAAAAGAAATATATAAAAACCTAAATATCTCTCCATCTTGTTGAAGTTGTTTTTTTTATAGCTTTTTCCCCAGTAAAATTCTTTTTAGAATAAAACTCTTCCTTCCTTATAAAACCCAAAATCTTCAATTTCAAAAAATAAGTCAAGCCCAAACACTCTACGAAGCCGAAGTCAGATTACAGAGGAAGCCCACAGCTTAAGCCCAAAAACAGATTCAGATACATTTAACGAAGCCTGTTAGTTTAACAAAACTGACAAGCAAACTTAGACCCATTCCCGACTACTCTTTGAAACTTTTTATCAAGCACCTGAGCTGCGTTTCCTGGCAGAGATTCCGGCATAATTTGTTTGTTATTGCAACTGCTATACTCCTTCCCTGCACACATTCATTCCATTTAAACAAGCAAATCATTTATTCTGTCACAAATACACATTATCTCAGTTGGCTTCGAGCAGCTCCCATCCTCTCGTGGAAAAGCATTGCAGGCAACATTAACTTGAGCTACTCTTCTTTCTCAGCCTTCTCACTAACAGGGATATCAGCTGAACCCATTAGTCTTTCCTAGTTTAATCGGTCTCAAAAAAACCAGAAACAACACCATCGATTGGCAGTGACCACCATTCTCTTTAACACAAACTCGAACACCACCATTAACTCATTTGAATTTTCTCTGCAATCCAAGTCAGATCCGTAAACAAACCCATCTTCTGATTTCCTTCTGTTACTTGCTCACTGCCATCTCAACCACAGACTCGCCTGCCAAATTTCATTCTTGTTTCTGTTGGTGTCGAGGCACTACTCAGCCACTACCAAAACTCTCCTACACAGCAGTGACAATAAACCTTGATCATTCCCTATCATACCCATCAGCAGACTCATCGATGCTATATTGAGTCCGACTTCCTCTCTTCATTCTCTCTACATACCCATCCTTCCTGGTCCTGTTCTTCTTACGGCAGCAACAACCAACTTCTTCTTGTTTTCTCGAACTCAGATACTCACAGCTCCATCTCCTCTCACTCAACAGCGAAACCCATCTCCTCAGACTCGACCACCTTCTCTTCTCTGTACTCAATCTTCATACTCGGCTAGCAACCATCAGGGCCATGGCTGGTACCAAGGAAAACAGCGACCCACTCTTGAATTGATGATGAACTCCACCAATTTCTCATGCTTTCAACATTGGTTTCTAAAGAAACCTAATCTTCTTACACATGCCAGCATACACACTTGGAAATAAGTCCCCTTATTTAGGTTGGACTATAGCTTTTATTAGGCCTTGTACACGTTAAGAAGTCCCTCATACAGTAAAAGAAGCGTGGATGCCCTGTTGGTTGTCTTTCTCGCTGCCGTGTTAAATCCAAACATCACAATCAGCTCGGTTTCTCTTTTATCACGCGGCGCCAAATGATTAGGCGCCGAGAAAATACGCCAAATGATTAGGCGCCGAGAAATTGTTTGTCGCTGATTCCCCAAATATTCTGTTTTACACCATATCATTTATCGTAAAAATAAAATTTACAGCGTCAAATGATATCGCAGTGCTTATTTCCGTTCGAATAACTCCTCGAAAATAATTTGGAATTTACTTTAAACAATATTTTATTACTGTGAATGTTAAATTATAAATGTCCATAAAAATAAGTCTAAAATAATAGTATCTTAATTTAGTGGTTTTATAAATGATGGTAATTTGAAAAATAGCCCATCAACTTATTCAAATACTGTGGAAAATCTCGGTTCTTACATCAGCGAAAAACTGAAGTTGATTAATCATCTAGTTACAATTTCCTCCCGGCCCGCCAAAAAATATACTAAACCCATCCTTCTCAATATAGTCACCGCCGGTTATCATATAGCAGCTTTCTCTGTCTATTCGTCTTCGCCAATTAATGTAAGGTCCTGGCTCCACCAGTAGTTTTCATCCAGATAATGCATGTCATATTTTACTGCAACCTTCTTGGAATCGCCTTCCGGAAAGTGTCCATTTCCCATGGGTGGGCTTGCTTCATGTGGGAGATTTTTAACTAACCCTCCCCATGCTATATAGTTAGCACCTGTACCTAAATTATGGACCAACTCCCTTGGCCAATACCCGATGTCTGCGTTTGTTTCCCCGTACACACTGAACCACCAGTCCCCAGTTCCACCATCCTAAATATAACATCCATACGTACTAAGAAGCAGCAACCACGTACATAACATTTATATTACGGCAATGATAGAATGCTTTTCAAAGCAAGTAAAGCCATTCAATAACGAGGCCTCATCTAATTCGTCATTCCATAGTAAAAATGGATTATTCTTTACCTGGTGGATCATATATCCCAAGTAGTACTGCATCCCACCATATACAGATGTATTGTCTAAAACTCCCCCAACATAATAGTCTTTGTTTGTTTGCACGAAGCCCGGGCACTGGATATTGTAGCATCCACTTCCTGATGCACCCTTTTTGCAAATTTAATTAAGCAAAATATTAGATTAAAGTCTCTAATTGGAAGAAACATTAAAAAAAAGTTGTATAAATCCATGAGAACCGTATTTCTGCTTGAATACTTACCCACCAAGATACGAAAACGTGAGTCTTATTATCTTCAAACAATGATGGTGCCACCTAATCAAACCCACACATAAGTTATAGAGAACTGATACCAAGCCGCAAAATGTAGTAATACTGAAATTAATTTCTGACTAGAATCGAAGAAGCTAATCATAAATATACCATCCATCCGGCTTGTATCGTATTGGCATTATCTACGGTTCCACCTTCAAGCCACAATAGAGATGCGGTATATTGATTTTGTTGCACAGACGGATTCTCTGCTGTCATCTTGGCCTTGATTCCATGAAAAATATGTTTTTCTAAGGGATCAGTTCCATTAGGCGAGTGGAATACCGCTACCTATATAAAAAGATAATCAATTATCCACCACATACGACCATCTAAAATGTATACAGCAAGTACTTAGAAAGAAATAAAATTTGGAAATATAGTTTCATACATGCTGCCCTGGGGGTTCCACTACTGGAGCATTGGGTTGAACAATAAGACTTCTTGGTTTAAATGATTCCGTGAAGGATTTAACTCTAATCAAATCTTCTTTGCTGGTTCTTCGAATGGGGACTGTTCCTTTCGGACAATTAAGATGTCTTAACTTAACCATCTTCCGAGAGGATGTTCCATGGCTTGAATGTTTTGGGGGAGAGCTAGGCCTCGACTGTGCATATAATCGAGATTGAGACATAAAATAAGTAGAAGAAAAAAAAAGAGAGGAAATGACCAAATTTAGTACTAATAAGAACATACCCGGATCATATGATTTTTAAGCAAAGGATGGTCGAAGGCAGGTTGTTTATTCTCATCAATGCAGTCGACAATTTCACCATCATTCATCTATATACAACCATAAACTCCATTACATGCATTGATATATTTACAAGCAATACTTCTTCTTTATGAATCAAAAAAAAGAAAAGAAAAAAAAGGAGTACGGATTAACAAATACTACGTACCTTAATAGTTTTGATAGGTGTTTTGTTCAAGATTTTGAGTTGTTCATATATCTCGATATCTTCTTCCTCTTCTTGAGAAATTCTTCTTCCAGATACAAACAAGTGTTGTATACAAATCATAATTATG
>JAJJMC010028012.1:13705-112297 GCA_023531435.1 Papaver californicum | reverse complement strand
AACTTAAGTTAGCCACTTTCACAATCCTAGTAAAACTAGGAAATGTGCTAAGTTTCCTTATTCCACTCCAACAAGATATATCAACTCCAAACTCTTTCCTAATCCCATATGACTTCCCCAAGCTAGCTACTACTCCACCAGGGCTATCCACTAGCCCATCAAACCAATCTAGCACCTCCAACTCGTCACTTAGCACATTAGCACATACGGTTCAGCCAACTTAGCGCCTGGGCGCTAACAGCACAAGCTAGTTTGCCACCATGTGGCTTTGCCCATAACTTCCTCATACGAGATCAGAATGACCTTGTTCTTTCTCCGTTGGCTTCGTAATTAAATTTCCTACACTGTGGACAGTGAAAGGCCTAAATTCAGCAGAGTTTTACTGGCTCCTCGGTAATTCTTCTAATACAGCTCCATTCTGCGGGTTTCTGAACTGTAACCTGAAAAGATGACTAAACTTCGAAAGTAATGATAAAACATAGTAATTCACTCAAACATAGCAAATAAGGGTCAGGAAAAACTACTTAAAATGTATGATTTATGCACCTATCAATACTGCAGATAACTACGGGACTGTCTATTTAGCTAATAATAGATCACTTCAGATAGTAGGCATTGGAGAAATCAAACTTATGCAGGAAAAGAAACAGTCTGTAGAATCAATAAGGTTATACATGTCCCACAGTTAAAGAGGAATTTGATTTCTATTGGGCAGCTTGATGACGAAGGACATGGTGTTTATTTTGGTAGTGGTAGATGGAAGGTGACTAGGGGAGATATGGTAGTGTCTTGTGGTTTCAAGATGGATAGTCTTTACATGTATTCAAGTCTGAGAGACTTGTCTATTATTGGCATGGCAGCAGTAGGTACATGTGCAGTTGATACAGTTGCAGTTGCTGAATCTAGTGATACTTTATGGCACCAAAGGCTTGGGAATATGAGTGAGAAGGGCATGAAGATAATTCAGTCAAACGGGAAGCTACCAGAATTGAAGACCATTAATGTTGGTATATGTGAGAGTTGCATCCTTGGGAAGCAGAAGAAAGTCAGCTTCGTCAAATGCGGTAGAGCTCAAAAGACAGAAAAGTTAGAATTGGTGCATACTGATTTGTGGGGACCAACTCCAGTTCCATCACTTGGCGGCTCATTATACTACATCACATTTATTGATGACTTCACCAGAAAGGTATGGATTTATTTTATAAAAAATAAAAGTGATGTATTTGATATATTTAAGAAGTGGAAGTCTTTGGTAGAAAATGAGACAGGTTTGAACCTGAAGTGCCGAAGATCATATAATGGAGGTGAGTATATTGATGGTGGATTCAGAGAGTCTTGTGCTATAAATGGAATTAGAATGGAGAAGACCATCCCAGGGACACCACAATAGAATAGCGTAGCTGAGCGCATGAACCAGACCCTAAATGAACGTGCTAGAAGCATGAGGTTGCATCCTGGGTTGCCAAAAGCTTTTTGGGCTGATGTAACCAACACTGCAGCTTATCTCATCAATAGAGGACCATCAGTTCCGTTGAATATCAAATTGCCAGAGGAGGTATGGAGTGGTCAAGAGGTAAATCTTTCTTTTTTGAAAGTATTTGGATGTTTGTCATATGTACATGTTGATGCAAATGCTAGAAACAAACTTGATCCCAAATCCAAGAAATGTTTCTTTATTGGCTATGGAGATGATGCTTTTGGTTATAGATTTTGGGATGCGAAAAATCGGAAAATTATCAGAAGCAGGAATGTCATCTTCAATGAGAAGGTTATGTACAAGGACAAATCTAATACAGTTGAAGAACCATAGGCACCGGAGGTAAAATATTCTTCTTATGTTGATTTGGGTGAAATTTAAATCACTGTACAGGAGAAGGTTGTCCAGAACCAGGAAACCGAAGTGTCTGAGATAGAGCAGGGTAGTCCAATTTCTCCAAGCCCCAGTACTCTGGTTCCCACTCTTAGGAGAAGAATTAGGGTACCCAAGGCATTGGATTGTTATTCACCCTCTCTTCAGCACATCTTGTTGTCAGATGGAGGTGAGCCTGAAAATTATGCTGAAGCTTTGCAAGTTGAGAATTCGAGCAAGTGAGAGTTATCTATGGAAGATGAGATGGATTCTTTGCTCGAGAACGGGACTAGGAAGCTAACCGAGCTACCAGAAGGGAATAAGGCTTTGCAAAACAAATGGGTGTACAGATTAAAAGAAGAGCATGATGGGAGTACACGTTACAAGGCCAGGCTTGTTTTGAAGGGTTTTCAACAAAAGGAAGGTGTCGATTACACTGATATTTTCTCTCCAGTTGTGAAGCTAAATACAATCAAATTGGTTTTGGGAATTGTGGATGCACAGAACTTATATCTCGATCAGTTAGATTTGAAGACTGCATTCCTTCACGGTAATTTGAAGGAAGACATCTATATGGTGCAACCACAGGGCTTCGTAATACATGGAAAGGAGAATCTGGTTTGAAAATTGAATAAAAGCATGTATGGTTTGAAACAAGCTCCAAGGAAGTGGTATATGAAGTTTGATATATTTATGGGTACCACCGGTTTAACTAAGTGCGAATCAGATCATTATTGTTACATAAAGAGGTTTGAAAACAGTTTTATGATTTTGTTGCTATATGTGGATGATATGCTTATTGCAGGGCCTAGCATTGAGGAGATAAATGATCTAAAGTAGAAACTGTCAAAGCAGTTTGCAATGAAATATTTGGGAGCTGCAAAGCAAATTCTTGGTATGAGGGTCACAAGAGATATCAATCATGGTACCTTGAAACTTTCGCAGTCAGAATATGTGAACAAGATTCTGAAGAGGTTTAACATGGAGAGTGCCAAACAAGTGAGCACACCTTTGGGTAGCCACTTGAAGCTAACCAAATACCAGTCACCTAAGACAGAAGAAGAGGAGATTTATATGAAGAAGATTCCTTATGCATCGGCGATTGGGAATCTTATGTATGCCATGGTTTGCACCAGACCAGATATTGCACATGCAGTGGGAGCTGTTAGCAGGTACATGAGTAATCCAGGAAAACAACACTGGGAGGCAGTCAAGAGGCTACTTCGGTATTTGAAGGGTACTGTAGATACATCACTTTGCTTCACAGGTTCTAGTATGAAGTTGCAGGGTTACTTTGAGTGGTACTGCTGGAGATATTGATAGTAGAAAGAGTACTACTGGGTATGTGTATACTTTGGGTGGTACTGCTGTGAGCTGGGGTTCTAATTTGCAGAAGATAATAGCCTTGTCTACTACAGAGTCAGAATATGTTGCTGCTACTGAGGCGAGCAAGGATATGATATGGTTACAGCGAGTCTTGGGTGAATTGGGTATGAAGAAAATAAATGGAGTTTTGCATAGTGATAATCAGAGTGTTGTTTTCTTAGCAAAGAATCCAGCATACCATTCCAGAACCAAGAACGTGGATTTTAAATATCATTTCATTCGATCTTTAATAGAAGATGGTCAGTTGACACTTGAGAAGATTGACGGAGCAAAGAATCCAGCAGACATGTTGACAAAACCAGTGACCCTTGAGAAAACCGAAGCTGTGTGCATCTTCAGTGGATCTTCGAGCTTGATGATTGGTTAAGAGACTTGCTGCGGTGATCAGTATGTTTTGAAGTTTGTTTAGAGTGGATTTAGGGCGCATTGTGATGTGACCAGTCTCCAAGTGGGAAATTGTTATGTTTGTGTGGAGCCTGGTAGTGCACGACCCGGTTTCTCACTTGACCCGATCCGACTGGCGGCCCGTTAGTCCCTATATATATAGAGTTACCCTATCTAGGGTTTGTATTATGATTATTATCATTGTATTCATCTGGAACCCCTTTTTTGAGATCATAGTGAAAACCGCAGCCGCTCCTTGGACGTAGCCCAATTTGGGTGAACCAAGTAAATCTTGTGTTCTTTTTTTTCGTTTCTGTATTGTTTTCTTATAGCATCGATCCTAACATGAGTAACGGGTGGAACATGTGGATTTAGTGTCATCCAAATGTAATCCATTAAAATAGCGGGTGCTAGATTTGTATCTGTGTCCGATTATCACCCGTGAATTTGACACCCATAGATGTGCGGATGGACGGATCGGATATGGATAAGTCCACGAATTTCATCTTTTTTATTAGGAAAAAGTTGAAATAGTTAACATGTTAACAAAAAAAACTAATTTAATTATTAGATTACTGAAATTTAAAGAATATATTTAGTTATTACCGCATAACAATACAAAAACTTAATAATATCATTCCAACAGTCGAAAGTAAAATTTAAAGAAAATATTAAGTATTGTTTTCTTGTAAATTTAATTCATCGGCACAACTAGGTTAGAAAAAAAACATTAAAAGTTATATAATACCTTCAAAATACACATACGTCCCTCTGTATTTTATAAATTTCTTATTTACCCTTATACATAACGGGTGCAAATTTCTAATGGATTCTAGACTTACACCCGCATCTAATATATTATTTAATAGTTTTTAACAATACACCCATGTCCAACTCGTCCATAAACTGATTGGATATCCATCCGCCAAACTACGGATAGGTAGGTTGACAAATTTGGGTTCATATGCTCACCCCTAAATTTAAGGGTGAGAGCCGTGAGACCTTACTCCCTGAACAAGGGTCCAACCACTATACCGCTTCATCTTTAACCACTGTACCACTTCATCTTTATTCAATAATTTTGCATCTACTTTTTATATAACATCATTAAAAACAAAATCTTACCTAAAAGCTTACATATATTTATCTATCTATGTTTACAAAATAAGAGTGTTTTCTATTAGATCCAGCGATTAGGATATACTCATTTATAACTAGCGGCTTAATCTCCCTATCTTTCCAGTGTAGTATATAGATTTGATCCAATGTTCATCCAACTTCATATGCCATGTGGGCGTATTTGTTGCAATATTACCTTTATTTATGCTGGCTAATTTGGGCCAACCTAAATTGTTTTGCCTCTACCTAATTTTGTGTTCACCCATATTAGTAGCTAAGGGGAGCCCCAAATTTATGTGAAAAGACTAAATTACCCTTTATAAAAACCTAAAATTACAAACTAAAAGTAAACCCAATTATAAAAACTAATTACTCTCCCTATTCTCCATTTCTATTTCAATCAAACGATTCTTCTTCTTTTCTTCTTCTCTTTTCTCCCCCTTCTTCTCCATTTCAAACCAAAACATCGTCGATAATCGACGATTAATCATTTTTTTCTTCTATATAACGAAAATGGCAAGACAAATGAAGCATCGGACTAAAGGAGCAACTCTACCTAGTGAAAGCGTTCCAAGAATTGGACAATCCATTTGACATAAACCGAAGATGAAAACAGTTACGAAGGAGGAAGACGAAGAAACTCTCACACACACAATGGATCGAATGAGGTATTTTTTTTATCATTCAATCACTCTAAATTAGGTTTCAATCACATGTCAACCCTCAAAAAGTGAAAATTTTGATTTCTGGGTTTTATGTAAAAACTAGAATAGTTGGATGTTCATGTCGACATCCAACAATTCCAGTTTGAATCGTTTGATGTTCATGCCCCCGTCGAATGATTCCAAAGTAACTGAAAAGTCAGTTACATCGACCCAGAATCGTTCTATTTTGACATTAATATCGAACGATTCTACGTCGAGAAGAAACTGAACATTTATCTGAATCGTTCGTGTGGACAATTCTATCAAAGGATTCTGGTCGAGAAAATGGCCAGTGTTTCTGTTTGTTTTTTAGCATAAAATCGTTGGATAGGAACACCAGCATATAATGATTTTGTACTATATGATATTTTGAATTATTGGTTGTGTGTGCTTTATGATGGACAATTCTACTTTTGGAATTCCTAAATTCACTTGAGTTCGATTGTTGATTATCGTATGTTGTTGTACTCTTTAGGGAAAAGGGGTAAAAAAACCTAAGAAAAACATGATCTTACTTCTCCTGAGAGCTTGGGACCTCGTCAAAAGGGCGGTAAAAACTTGGCATCTAACGGCCGTAGGGGTTCGGTGGGAAAAGGTAAAGCGATCTCTATCGAAGAACACATAGAATTGGAGAGACAAGAAGATTTTTCTTCTTCTGATACAAAATATGAAAGAGGTCCAGGTGAAGAACGAGGAGGTGGAGGACCATTACGACAACTACAATAATAACCGTAAGAACAACAAGGAAGGAAGAAGAAAGGGGCATACACGACAAATCCCGAGATGATGTTAAAGAACCGCCCCGATGAGGCTATTCTTGGGTTACCAGGCGACGGAATAGAGTTGCTATGGGGGTACCAACACAATTGGGATGCTACGGTCTGTCCAACCATGGTAAGTATCTCAACCTTATTGTATATATCTTCTAATTTTGTTTAAGCCTAATGCACTTTTCTAATTTGTCGTGATTTTACTATTTTATCATTTGTTAAAAATCCACCATCTACAAGAGTATGAGTATCGTGATGAAGAATGGGGAAGGTACACAAAATGATTTTGTCAAAATGATCAAGAAATATAACGTTATCCTTGATAATAATGGTAACACTACTTATTTAGACGAGGATATAATTGGTAACACTACTTATTTAGACGAGGTTCAAGCATCTTCATATTATTATGATGGTGAGGATAATATTGATGAAGAATTTGAAATATACATGCAGTGTGATCAAGAAATTGTCACTCGGATTGTGCTTCATGATGATAGTTTTGTTTTTGGTTCAAATCCAAAAAAATTAAATGATTAGTCACCTATTCAAAAGGAAGAAGATTTGGCTAGAGATACCATTTTTTTAGACGATGTAATATTTTCTTGTTTTGAAGCCGATAATGGTTTAGAGGATTGAGTTTGTTCTGAGACTAGTGATTTAGATTCTAACGATTCGAAGACAATAGTCTCTGACGAAGATGATAGACTCATAGAGAATTTTAATGTGATAGAGGATGATTTGATTAAGGTTGATAGAATAGTTTCCCAAGTGGATTTTGTTGTCCTAGACACCCAACCTTTTCAGGTCCCAGAGGCTCAAATACCATTGATCTTAGGTCGTCCCTTTTTAGCTACATATAATGTCATCATCAATTATGGAAATGCAATAATTAATTTTTCTTTTCGTAACATGACTATTGAACTGAATCTATTTAGTATGAGTAGACAACTTTCTTGTGAGATCTATGATTTATAAGAAGTGAACATAACTAGTACTTCAGTTCATAAATCTTTGCAAAATACTTTGTTAGAAGATCCATAAGAGAAATGCATAACTCACTTTTGGTTTGATGTTGACGATTATATTGTTATTAATAAGGTGAATACTTTGTTAAATTCTGCATCTTTGATAGACACTTATAATATATAGAAAGCTAAGTTTGAAATTCTACCAGTTTATAAGTCTACCTTATTTCCTTCTATAGAGGAAGTTGAGTGTTGTTCTGACCTTAAGGACCCTATAATCCCACCAAAAGTTTTTAGTCCATCTGAGAGTAATGTCCAACCTAAGTTTGGGGTACCGATGATTCTTGTGATTGTCAAGTATCCATGCTTAAAGTCCCTCACTAGGGGCTTGACATTTGCACCTCTACCATTTTTCAAGATCATTTTCAAACTAGATTTTCTGTGCATGTTGATGTCCAGAAACAAGTTCAGTTGTTAGAGACTTATCCTCTGGTTGATATGGTCACCCATGCGATAATACCAAGATTGACTTTATTTTCCCACCAAAATTTTTTCTTCCATATGTGGGAACATTTGAATTTCAAATGTATAAGTTATTAAGTTTTGAGACTAAGCCTAATTACTTTAGGAGATTAAAATCGACACATTTGCTTATGAATGACCATCACTTTCATTGTTGTCAACTATGTGAGTAAAATATGATTGACTGTGAGGATCCACAATTATTCAGGTTATTATTATGTGCTTCTAGGTTTTTAGTTGAGTTCTTCAAGACTCTACAACCTGACTCTCCGGATCCTGCCAATGAGAAAATCCAACCTATGAAAATATTTTATCTAGACCTTTTTATAGAGCCTGAACCTGAACCACAGCTAGATGTAGTTGTCTTAAACAGAAAACTAGATAAGGGTGTGCTCAATTAGTTCTTTTTCTTAGTCCGTTGTAGTTTCCTTTTATTTTAATAGCACTATTTGATTCAGATGACCCACAATTGTGCCGACTATTGCTAAATGATTTTATGAGGTGACTAATTCTTTTTTAGTCTGGCTGAAGACTTTAAACTTATCACTTCTTGGGAGGTAACCCATGCGCATGCGACACGATAATATCTTTCCTTAACTCCTTTCCTTCGATTAGTAACAGTTTCTACTTGTTTATGCTTTTAATCATTCATCTTTAGAACATTGAGGACAATGTTAGATTTAAGTTTGGGGGTAAGGGAGAAACTTTTTAGTGCAATAATAAAACTCAAAAATTTAGAAATTTGTGAATAATTCAAATTGACACTAACCATTCTAGGTAGATGGAAACTTAGCTCTTTTTATATAAGAATTGGTTTGCCCAGCTAAATGGTATATTCATAAAAGGATGCCTAACTCAGGTATTAGAAATAACATGATAATCATTGAACAAGCATATCTCGGAATCTCTCGATCATATCACCTTTTGTTTTTATTTTTACAATTTTTATGTTTCTCTAAATTATTTAGTGATAGTTCACCATCACCTATCTCTAGCAGCCTTGAAACAATGTCGTTTGGAAATCCAACCTCTTCAAGCCACATCCAAAAGGAAATAGCTTTCATGCTGAGCATCATGTCTTCACCTAAGTCCATGACTAAAACTTGCTGAATTAGACTAGGATTCGGTACTACTATATTTAAAGTTAAACAAATTTAATATTAATATTATTCTACATTTGTTAATACTTAATAA
Organism: Papaver californicum; assembly: GCA_023531435.1. Classification (NCBI taxonomy): domain Eukaryota; kingdom Viridiplantae; phylum Streptophyta; class Magnoliopsida; order Ranunculales; family Papaveraceae; genus Papaver; species Papaver californicum. The sequence continues at coordinate 103,401 of JAJJMC010028012.1, read as the reverse complement.
TTTTTTATTTTTGATATATTATAATTAAGATTGAATATATAACTACAATAGTTTTGGTAGCTAATAAGGAATTTAATCTTTATATCAAAAAAAAAAAATTAAAAAAATTAAGATAAACATGAAAAATATTAAATATATTTATTTTCTATGAAAATATTATTTATTTTTTAGATTTTATAATTATAAAAACTTAGAGGTATGTTTGATAGTTTAATAAAAAAATATGACCAATGAGAGTGAAGGGTCTATCACTTCCACTGAATCAGGATGACTCCGAGAAGTTGGATGGTATCTATATGTTTCATTTGGATTTCTCGATTTTGCTGGGGAAAATCGAGCAATGCCCGAACTCTTTAGAAGTAGCTATTTCTATTTGGGACGCAGGAGGTAATTGGAAATTCAATATTGGGTGGTCTTACCTTCTTTCTATTCTGAAGGAGTTGAACAACATAGGTAAAGGTGATGATCATCTATTGCTTCTCAAGTATGAGAATGCATTAGATTTGAATCAAGGAGAATTCTGATGGCGATGGTGTTCCCTGAGGTAAAGAATGACAACAGAAATCCGCACAAAATGCTCATTGACAGGTCGCTCTTGTTGACAGAATCACTTGAACACATTGCTCTTGTAGAACCCTAGTCCTTGTAAAATGGTCTCTTCGTGGAGTTCAAAGACGAGGTAGCTACAGGTCATGGTGTCCTTAGGGAGTGGTTTATCTTGGTATGCCAAGCACTCTTTAGTCCAGAATATTCCCTTTTTGTAGAATGCCCGGAGGACTGTTGCAGATTCTTTCCCAACCCAGCACAAGTCAAATCGCAACGCCTTAAGTTCTTTGCTTTCTGTGGTCGACTTATCGCTTTAGCATTGATGCATGGAGTGAAACTGGGGATTGCATTTGATCGTGTATTTTTCTTGCAATTAGCGGAGGAGAAAATATTCCTGGAAGACATACAATGTGCAGAACCAATCATGTATAAGAGCTGCAAAAATATTCTGGAGATGGATGCTGACCATGTTGATTCAGATGTAATGGGGTTGACATTTGTCAGGGAAATTGAAGAGTTTGGATCCAGGAAAACCTGTGCCCTGGAGGGATCAACATTGTTGTCAACAGCAAGAACAGAGAACAATACGTACATATTCTCATTCAGCATATCTTCGTCAAATCAACCTCGGCAAAGGTTGCCCATTTTAAACGAGGTTTTGGTGATATTCTGTGCAAGAGAAGGCTGGCGAAAAACATCTCTCTTTTATCTGCCAAAAACATGTAGGCTGTAGTTTTGGGTTCGTGTGATGAGACACTGCATGCTTATTGTTCTTGAGGTAGGTGGATGCGCTCTTCTTGATTCAAACGCAGGATGCATGCCATCTTCCTGTATCAAGAGTGTAGTGGATCATTTATCAGGGGTTAGTTCCAGGTTTTGTCCTCCTGCAACTTTGTATCTTTACTTTCTCTGACAGATATTACTCTACTGGTTCGATGGGAATTATCTTCATGTATACAACTTGCGTTCAGAAAGACCTGAGCTTTTAATGCCATATAGTACAGAAACTTCCATCAGTGTCTGATTTCTATCTCGCTAAGATGAAAGATCCCTCGGACATCATCTTTAATGACGGTGATGATAATTACATTTACCGTCACATTATGGACAAATATAAGCTGCACTGTAAAGATGAGAACTTCTTTTCTCTGCAAATCTTGGTACCAGAAAGAGTGGCAAGAGTTGATGCTGACACTAGAAAATTGATAGCCAGTTGTAACAGACTGCCCATATATATATATATATATATACACATATACATATGCAAGTGGGGTGCAAATTATATCAAGTTCTGTTTGTAGATTTAAATTTCAAAATTTTCAGAAGCAATTCCTATTAAAAGTATGCTTTAGATTGAAGAATTTTGAGCTTTGAATAAGTAACTCTTCTTACCAGTAATCTAGGCAAGAACAAACACCCTGTTTAAAATGATGAAACCGGTGTTTATCTCGAACAATGATTTCCCGGTCAGTAACAATTGATATGAACTTGATCGCAATATGACAATCAATGCACATCCGAAGATTCTTAAAAATCCTAACTGTTGTTCCATCTCTTGAATTCATTAAACCAAATGCAATAGCTAGTTTCTCGCTGTGGTATCTAAGCGCAAATTCTCCCTCTTCTTCTTCTAATGCGAACATTACTGGTTCTTGTTCAGGCACATAACCGGCTTGCTTCAACTTCCGCATTAACTCATCTAAGTAGTGATAGATTGCAGTTGTTTCTGGATGTGATTCATCACCCATAAAGAATGTATAAGCTGCATGATCAATCTCTATTGAACTATACCCAATTTGTTTCTTCAAACCTCTGTTAATCATAGTTTCTCTAACCATTTCGACTCGATCCATTTTACCTGCTGATGCATATATGTTAGAAAGAAGAACGTAATGAGCGGGATTCTCAGGCTCCACTCCTAAGAGATGTTCGGCTACTTTAACTCCTAGGTCAAAATTCTTATGCAGTTTGCAAGAACCAAGCAATGCTGTCCATATTGCAGGTGCTGGTTTCCCAGGTACCGATTGAATGTGCTGAAGTGCCTCATCAAATAATCCTGCTTTCCCAAGCAGGTCAACCATGCAAACATGATGCTCCATTCTCGGCACAAACCCAAAAATTTTCTTCATGGAATCAAAAGCTTTTCTCCCTTCATCGACCAAACCGGCATGAGCACAAGCAGATAACACTGCAACAAATGTGACATCATTGGGTTTAGGTCCTTGTACTTTCATTTGATAGAAAAGTTCAATTGCTCGATTACCATAACCATGCATTCCATAGCCAGAAATCATGGCAGTCCAAGTAATGACATTTAACTCTCGCATTCCGTTGAAAACTTCTCGCGCTTTACCCACATTTCCACATCTCGAATACATATTAATCAAAGAAGTACCTAGAATCACATTAACATCCAAACCATTTCCAATAATATACTCTTGAACCCACGTACCCAAATTAAGCGCGCCTACATGAGAACAGGCAGATAGCACACTAACAAAAGTTGTTGAATCAGGTTGAACCCCTAGTTGTCTCATTCCAAGAAAAACATCAATTGCTTCCTTAGAAAAACCATTTTGTTCATACCCTGATATCATCGAATTCCAAACAACAATACATCTTTCAGGCATTTTATCAAATACTTCCCTTGAAACAACTAAATCCCCAGATTTCGCATAAAATGAAACCAAAGAAGATTGAACATACGAATCCGAAGCAAACCCAGACACAACTGCTTGTGAATGAACAACTCTACCCAATCTTAAAGCCGATAAATCAGCACAAGCTTTAATAACAGCCGTAAAAGTGAAATTGGAGTGTAAAAGTCGAAACGTTTTCATTTTCTGATACAAAACAATGGCATCAAATGGGTAACCACATTTAGTAAAAGATTTGATGAGGTTATTGAATATAAATGAATCAGGGTTGTGAACAGTTAGGAAAATCTGACGAGCGTACATTATAGAACCAGCAGAAGAAGCTAATGTAATGAGTTTTGTAAGAAGTGAACGACTGTAACTTAAACCATAGATAATTATTTGACAATGTACTTGTTTAAGTGGTTTGAGTCGTGTACCTGCTTGTAGCAGAGATTTGTATATCGGAGAATGTTGTTTTGATTCTTCCATTCGAGACTGCTATGAATCAGTTGAAGGATTTTGGAGGGAGGGAAAACAAAATTCAACACAGAACATAAAATCAAACTACTGCAAACAGGAATTACTCAGAAATAATCAAAACCCATTTCTAAAAACTGAAAACTTAACCCATGAATTCAATTGGAACTTGAAATGAAAGAGAGCTTACTATTCAGAGTTCCTGTTCATTGTTTGAAGCTTCAAAAAAAACAGAAAAATTAGAAGAAAAAACTGGGAGCTTGACGTTTTGCTGACTTTTTGTTGACTTGTTCTAGTACCGTAGCACGTGGCAAATTGTAAGTAAGATACCAAACCTGGCTCCAATACACAAATCAAGAAATAAAAAATGAAAACTCTAAAAAGAGAGAAAGTAAAGAAAAGAAAAAAGAAAAAGAAAACGAGTATCTTCTCTTCCTCTGTTTCTTGCAGTTCTTGAGATTTACACTTCAGAAACTTAATTCATTAGTACTACCACTAGAAGTGTTTTTTTTAGTGATGGATTTGTTACCAGTAGAGAATACTCCGATGAAAAAACAAGGATTCAGGTCATTAAAATTAGTTAATATAACCTTGGATGAAGTTTTTGAAACAAAACCAGTTGGTGTTGTTTATGGGCTACTTGATAATGGTCTTTCTTATTATGTTCGTGCTAATTCTGAACCTAAGATGAGAGCTGCTCTTGCCCTTGCTGTTAAAGTTGGGTAAGCTTGATTTTTGAATGTATAAAGTTCAGTTTTTTTTAATTGTTTGCTAGTTTTTATTGATTGATGTTGGGTTTGATTAAAAAGTTTGAATTTTTATGATTTGGGTGTTGTTAAATTGCTCTTGTTTGGGTTGGAGTTATTTATTAGGTGAATGGAAATTGAATTTTGTCGATAAAAGAACGAGGATGGTTGGGATTTTGTACGATTCGCCGGAGTTTATGATTGGGGTTGATGTCTTATTAACTAGTGTGCCCCCTCATTTGACTGGAACTGTTCATTGGGAATAGACGTTGGTGAGATAATCTACTGACAGCTGCGCTGATGGCTGGCGACATTAGGTTTGACATAATGCCAAGTGATAATGCTGTGAAATAGGAAGAAATCGAGAAATTCTAGTGAAAGCGTAGTTACATTTTTCTAAGGGGGTTTTTGTTTGGGACTAAGAGGATAATTTAGCCACAACAAGATGGAACGCAATGCAATATTTTCTGGTTGTGTAATAGTTTTCTTTTCTAGATGTGTATAATTACTGTCTTGGTTGAATAATCGAGTGGCAGATCAGTTGTGGAAGAGGAGGATGAGCGCGGAGTTGCTCACATAGTTAGGCATCTTGCTTTCAGTGCAACAAAGAAATACACAAATCACGATATTGTTAAGTTTCTAGAAAGTGTTGGGGCTTAGTTTGGTGCGTGTCAAAATGCTACAACGTCAGCTGATGAAACGATATATGAATTGCTTTTACCTGTCAACAAGCCTGAACTCTTATCACAAGCTATATCAGTCCTAGCAGAGTTTAGCTCCGAGGTACTGATAGTTCGTTTTCATTTATTTCTGTGTTAGGCCTTTTTTCATACGGACTAAAATAAAAAGAAAAAAGATATGTGATCCATTAGTCCCTGTAATACCCTTTATCCTGGGATTAGATAGTCTTAAGCTTTAAACCTAAGTTAGTTAGTTAGGAGTTGTAATTTTGGTCGTGGGTCTTGATGTGTTTTTGTGGGAAAAGAAGTGAGAGGAATTATAGGAAGACTACTTAGGATATTTATAGATAGTTAGGGTTTTGTAAGTGGGGGATATGTTTTCGGAAGAACTTAAACCTTTTCTTTGAAAACCTAGGGAGAAGCAGAAGAAGACTGATTTTTAATCGAAGGGTGTCGATAGCGGCTTAAGGATTTATTGCTTTAAACCAGGTAGGTTCTCTAATCCTTATTCCCATTAACTGTATGTAGGTTTTTCTATCTCTTATAAGGTTAGTAGATGAATCTAGTGGAGTTAATGGTTTCTCTTGTTAGGCAGTTTAATTTTTGTTTTAGCAAAACAGTTGCACAAATAAGTCTGTACACTTCTTCTTTTCAAACAGTTTTAGTACTTCGTTCTTAGCTGTGTGAGATGTATTGTGTTTGCTTTATTAACAAGATCCTTGTTATCATAAGAGAATGGGAGATTGGGGTCATGCCTAGGGAAAACATTGGTGAAGCGACCTCCCTGTTCCGATGGATATCATAAAAAATAAAATAAATTGAATGTTGATCAGTAGAGAGTTACTACTTGGCCTTAGAAAGTAACCTTTCATTAATGATTCTCTGACTTATACAAGCTTTCTTACTTGAATGGCAAGATCTAATAATTTAGCCAGGTCAATCTTCTTCTTCGTTGTAGGGTCATATCAGTTAGCAAGAAGATATTAGCTAGGGCATGTGTACTGTCGTCCATGAATGTAGCATGAGTCTGATTTCATATAGATTGGTTGACATATAGATTGGTTGCAGTCGTACCTAGATACAGGGTCTAGCTCAAAATGTACCTCTAGATTAATAAATCCCAATCTTGTCTAAATTAAGGATCGCCATCAATCATAGTATCGAATATCATATGATCTAGTGTCCTATTAATTTGAAATTGGTTAAAATTAAAGTTAAGACAGTGGGAAAGGTCATATGGTATATACATATAGTTTCGTGTTATATAGACTTATATAGGACTGTGTTAGTTTGGGATCATACTTTTAGAATTGTATGATCCAGTATTGTGTTAGTTTAAGATTAGTCAAACTTAGTACTATGTCGATGGGATCATATGTTGTATAGATTACATGGTATTTTATGTATTGATTCAATTATGGTCAGGTACTTATTAACAACCGGTCTGATGATGTTTGAATTTTAATTGATTTATTTCTCTTGATCAAGATGTACTTGAGTTTGTAATATGAAGCTTAATTATGAGCCTTATACAGTTGCAATAATGATTGGTACCATGGAAATGGTACTGCCAAATAAGCTAAATTTTTGGTTCTAGTGTTTAAGGACCCAAGGGGATAGATTGTGTATGCCTGTTTCAACGTCGCGACCAGATGGGTCGTTGGTCATGTTATGGTATGGTTGATAAGGTATGGTTATGTGAAGATAAATAGCAATGTCTTGTTTGATGTTGTAGTTGGCTCGAATTCCATAATATTTTGGCGACGATCAAGGGGTCGCCTAGAAGATATGGATCTATTATCTTGAATGGGGTCGACAACACTTATCTTCCTACGCACTGTAGGGAATTAAGTGGATTACGCAAGGATCAACATGTGTCGCCGTACAGTTAGAAAATGAAGCTATAGAGAGGGGATGTCGATTAGTTTCGTGGGGTGAAACTTGTTTTCATTCTTTTATATACAACTGTTTTCTGTACCTTTGTGTTTTCCTGGATTCTATAAAGTTCTGTATTTCTGTCTAGGTCGTCGGTCTTGTTACTTTCAAAGAGATACTTCTGTAAACCATTTTTCCTTACGAAATCATTTCATGAACCTTGTTTCGCTAAATTATCCGTATAGGGCATAAGGGTGTGAGAATCTACTTTAAGTTGGGGTCTGACCCAACTTACTATTATTTTTCAGGGAACGGTAGCCGCGGAGCGACCTAACTTGTAGAACGATCTTTATCCCGGAAAGCTACATCTTTTTTCTTCAAGGTGCTTAAACGATTAAATATTTTATAGCTTGTGTTTAAGACTTCTTTACTTTAAGTAAGACTCTTATCATTTAAATTAAATATCCGACCTGCGAGTCGAAGATAACTATTTTTAAGACTTTCTTTTATCAGATTTTCTTTTATAACGCTCGTCATTTTTAAATAAGATTTTCTTTTAAACTTATTATTCTTCAAAAAAAAAAAAAAAAACCCACACGATAGCCGGATTGACATTTGTTGGCTTGAAGGCTTGAGTGTGCTTTATTGTCCCATGAGTAGTGCCACACTTCTATTTTAGGGCGGCCGACCTAGAATGATGAGGTGGGGCGTTACAGTCCCACTACTCTCTCCCACCTTTAAAAAAACCACCCACTATATATCTATCGGGTAACTATTCTATGATGGCTAGGGTTAGTATACAGAAAGATAGAAAAATTGGACAGAAGGTCACCAAAGTTCTTATCAGGAATATACCATCTAAAAGTGAGAAGGAGGATTTGGAACCAAAGTTCATATCAACTAGGGCAAACTCAAGGATTAAAGACCAATGGCTGGAGGTATTTATAATCAATCTCTTTCTTTTGCTTCCGCTTTAATTATTGTATATTCATTCTGTGACTAGAATATACATATAGGTTTTACATTTGGTATCAGAGCCTGTAATCACCTCTGCCTTGCTTGTTATGGAATTATTTTGTTGGTTTTAATTCCAATAAGCTTTCATAAAATTGATTTTCCTGTTAATAATTTTTCAACCGTCGGTTAGGGCTGAATTTTGAATATGTCTTAGTTGAGTATCTCATGTGTCTTCTCTTAAATTTTGAAGACAACCGTACACTGTTAAGGCTCCGAATAGATTGATTTTCGTAACTGTATTTCTGGAAAATTCAGATACCATGTGGTACTGATGGAGCTCTTGTAAAAAATTATCCAACCGTTAGATTTTTCTCAAAATTTAACTTCATATGCTACCTGTTGTTTTTATTGTCCTGTAAAAATTTCAGGAAGATCGGACTCCATTTAGTACCCCATAACCCCTGCTAGACCTAACTGTGTCAGTAGAGAACTATGTCGAAATCAGGTTTATTGAATACCTTAGTCTGGAAATTCCAGCCGTTAAAACCTGCTGAAAATTTAATATGTTGTAGCATAGGTTCTTATGAGTTTTCAGATTGAATTTCATAAAAATCAGGTAATTGTAACATCACTCTTTACTTTCAAACGTGAGTTGTTGTAGTTATGTTAGCTTGTGGTGAACTTTGCAATATTCCCTACATTGTGCAAGTTGAATATGCAATGAAATTAGAACCATTAACAAGTGTGTTAAACCTGATGTTCCTTGTTGATGCCTGGTAAGTTGTGTTAAGTGGGAGCATTATGCACATTTTTATGCATACATGCACTTTATGTAACTTATTTAGAAAATCTTTAGACTGTAAGGGGCTTGGTTGGGTGCTGATGAATTTGAGAATATCTTTTGCTGGTTTCCTGGATTTGGATGTTTTCAGTTTTGGCCTCTTAGAAGGCAAATTGATTTAAAGGCTAAAAATCATTGGTTGTGGCTCTGAAGTGCGCCCTTTGAATATATAGTGTACGACAGTAGAATTGCCTAGATTTCTAACTAATCACTATTGCATTTGAAATCACTTGTGTATTGAAATGAATTTGAAGCTAGTGGGAGTTGTTTACTTGTGTAACTGGGTACCAGTTGATTCCCCTTGTATAACCCTGAGTTCATGGCAGGTCTACGATTTTGTAGTTCAAACCTTAGATAGCCATACATTATACTATAAACTTTATTAGCTTTCTTCTTAGTGTATATTTATTCAGCTGTCTTCTTGAATCCTTACTTGTTAAAAGGATAATAATACTGCTCAAAAAGAGCGAAGCATGGCCATGACCAGAACTGAAGTGTTTAGTCATCATGTATATGTATATATATGTTCTGTTTTGGCTATACAGTAATTAATTGCAGTTAATGGGCTAATAATTATAATGGAGATTACTTGGCAGAATTTATTCCGCAAATTCTAGTAGGAACGTTAAGTACACGAAATGAATAAATTCAGACCTCAAATAAAATAAACGTTGGGAATGTGACCTTCTAGTTTTCCGGTCACTATAATATGTTTAGTCATATTAATTTTTTTCTAATATATTTGTTGTATTATTATTTGTTGACATGTGCAATGGTTATAAAATAATTAGTTATATATATATTATGACCATTAAGATTGTACATAAACAAAGATCATGTCAAGTGATTTAATAATTTTAGTAATTAGAGAGTAGCCACAACATCTCTAGTTATTTACAATTTTCTTAAGAAATCACATGTGGAAACTAGATATAAATTTGTAATTAATCATACGTAATATGATGAAATATGCCCACAGGAAATTTTATTATTTTTGTATGATTAATTGGGGTTAAATATTGAATTATTTTCCTTAATCTACCCACAGGAATTAAGGAATAAATATGGTTTAATAGTTTCATCATGTAGTTATGAATCTAATTTGAGTAGGACTTTACATGCAAGTTTTATGTCACTAGATTCATATTTTTTATGCATGACTTGCATTGGTAAATCATGATTAAGTTTAAGTCTCAATTTTTTTGTTTATAAGCATGTATATATTTTTCTTTGCAGCAATTTTAACTGGAAACATTTCTGATGTCAATTGTGACATTCCTAAATTAAAGGGTGATAACTATAAGGTGTGGAAAGAAAGAGTGCTTTTACAATTGGGGTGGATGGATATCGACTATGCTATTCGAAAAGACGAACCACCTAGCATAACTGAGACTAGTACTCTTGATGCAGTTGATCTTTATGAAAAATTGGGATCGATCTAATCGTCTTTCAGTTATGTTCATAAAGACCAAAATTAGTGTTAGTATTCGGGGTTCTGACGATAAGCATACTAAGGTTAAAGATCTCCTTAAACCCATTGATGAGCAATTTGTAAGTTCTGACAAAGCTCTTTCCAGCACCTTAATTATGAAGTTTTCGTCCATGAGGCACAATGAGTTTAAGAATGTGCGTGATTATATCATGAGCATGAGGGATATTGCGGCCCAACTTAAGGATTTGGAAGTTACCATGTCTGATTCTTTCCTAGTTCATTTCATTTTGTGTACTCTTCCCCCACAAATTGGCCCCTTTAAGATATCTTGTAACACACATAAGGATAAATGGTCAATTAATGAACTTATGACCATGTGTGTTCAAGAGGAGAGGAGATTGAGGATGGAAGAGTGTGAAAAGGTGAACCTTACTATTGCTTCTTCTTCAAAGAAGAAAAGGGATCACGTTAAGGAAAAGGGAAAGCTTTCAGTTAACCAAGGCATAAAGAAGGAGTCTCCGTGTTTCTTTTGTAAAAAGAAGGGACACATGAAGAAGGACTGCATTAAGTTTAAGACTTGGCTTGAGAAGAAAGATAATTTTATATCGTTTGTTTATGAATTTAATATGGTTAATATTAATCATAATACATGGTGGATTGACTCTGGTACTACAATCCATGTTTCGAATACCTTGCAGGGTATGACAAACCTAAGGAAACCAACGAGAAGTGAACATTACATCTATTCAGGCAGTCAGATGAGTTCACATGTGGAAGCTGTTGGGACATGCAGTTTAATTTTAAGAAGTGGTTTTATTTTGCATTTAGAAAAGCCATTTTATGTATCAGGTTTCACTAGAAACTTGTTTTCAGTTTCAAGACTTGTACCTTTATGAATTTCCTTTAATTTTTCAGATTCTGGTTTCAGTATTCTCAGAAATTCTGAAGTTATTGGTTATGGTATTTTGTCTATCGTCTTTATTTGCAAAATCATATCACTCATAGTTCTATGCATGTTAATATTGGGTTAAAAAGATGTATTATGAATGAGGACTCCTCTATTTTGTGGCACCGGGGATTGGGACATATCTCCATTGAGAAAGTTAAGAGATTGGTAAAGGATGGAGTACTTGGTACTTTAGACTTTACTGATTTTGATACTTGTGTTGGTTGCATTAAGGGAAAGCAAACTAACAAACACAAAATTGATGCCAAGAGAAGTTCAAACCTATTAGAGATCATACACACGGACATTTGTTGTCCGGACATGAACGCTAATAATCCGAAATACTTTATAACCTTCATAGATGATTTTTCACAATGTATGTATCTTTACTTGTTTCGTTCCAAAGACGAAGTTTTGGATGCCTTTAAATTGTTTAAGGTTAAAGTAGAGAAACAATGTGGTAACCACATTAAAATTGTGATATCAGATAAAGGTCGAGAGTACTATGGTAGATTTCTTCATAGCACTAGAATTGTGGATTCAAGAAATGTTAAATTTCTTGAGAATGACTTGATTAGTGAGAGTGATCAATTTCAGGATATTGTTCCTGAAAAAGATAATGATCAACTTCCACCTACTGTTTCAAGTGACAAGTTGATTGTCAACTATTTCTAGTGACTATTTAGTGTATCTGCGAGATTCAGATTGTAATATTTGAGCCGATAATGATCTTATGTTATTTTCACAAGCCATAAATTCTACAGATTCAGACTTATGGATCATACATCTTAAGGTCAGTGGGAGACCTTAAGTGATGGATCAATGTATACACCTTAAGTGTAACACCCATTGTAAAAGATGATTGGTTCAGTTTGGACCAATGCCCAGGAATGACATTGAAGGGGAACAAATGAAAAATGTTTCATATGCTTCAGCTCTTGGTAGCATTATGTATGCTCAGGTCTATACTAGACCCGACATTTCATATGCCGTTAGAGTATTAGGAAGACATCAGAGTAACCCAGCAATCGATCACTGGAAGGCTGCGAAGAAAGTGTTGAGATACCTTAAGGGTACTAAGAATTACATGCTTATATATAAACGAACAAATAGTCTTAAAGTAGTAGGCTAAGTTCGTTTCTTGTTTTGAGACTGCCTCATATGGTGTATGGATGAAAGGCTTCATATCTGGGATAAGAGTTGTTGACTCTATTAGCCGACCATTAAGAATGTATTGTGACAATTCAGTTGCTATTTAATGGCTAAGAGTAATAAGAGTCGAAGTAAACACATCGACATAAAGTATCTAGCCGTAAAAGAACGTGTACAAGAAAAGAGTGATCATTGAACACATTAGCACTGATTTTATAATAGTTGATCCCTTGACTAAAGGCATGCATGTTACAGGATTCAAGGATCATGTAGTAATGATGGTACTTGGTCTCATTATGTAATACATTCTTTATGTTCTTTATGTTTTCTGAAGCTTTCATTTAGTTGGATTATTTCTCATTTGGAATTATGTACGTACTTACTTTAGTTATTTTGTTAAGAAATATCATTATAGTTTAAACATATGGTTTACTCATTAAGTTAAGTATGAGTGGTGAAAGACTAAGTATGTTGTGATACATGGAAGATTAATTCTTGCTCTTAAAGAGGATTAATCGCCATGATCCGTATATGGAGTCTTTCGTGAAATGGATCAAGTGGGAGAATGTTAGGCCTTTTTCCATATGGGCTAAAATAAAGGGAAAAAAGGATATGTGATCCATTAGCCCCACTACTCTCTCCCACCTTTAGAAAAACCACCCACTATATATCTATCCGGTAACTACTCTATGATGGCTAGGGTTAGTATACAAAAAGATAAAAAAATTGGACAGAAAGGTCACCAAAACCATTCTTATCAGGAATACACCATCTAAAAGTGAGAAGGAGGATTTGGAACCAAAGTTCATATCAACTAGGGCAAACTCAAGGATTAAAGACCAATGGCTGGAGGTGTTTATAATCAATCTATTTCTTTTGCTTCCGCTTTAATTACTGTATATTCATTCTGTGACTAGAATATACATATAAGTTTTACATTCTGATCTATCAGTCTAAAATGCAGATGTATTGTGAACTTCAATTTTTACTTGTTTATTCGTTTATACAATATAGGTTCGAGTTTCAACAGAAGATTTGGAAAAAGAAAGTGGTGCTGTTTTGGAAGAATACAGAGGAACTCGCAATGCCAATGGCGGGATGCAAAACCGAAATATCGTAGCGTCATTGCGTACAAATTGTATGCCATGACCTGGATAGATGGTTGAGGAACAAAACTAACACTTCTCCAATCTCATTGCGTTGGATTTCTAGAAGAAAGATGATATTCTTCTTTCGTCTCATCTGAAAATCAAAATATGGGTGATGAGAGATTTTCTTATACGAAGCTGATTTCTTTCAAAGGAGTGAAGCCCTAAGTTGGAATTTGGATGACATGTTGGTCAGTATATTAGGATTTAACGATGTCATCGTGGTACAACGGTGAGGGTCTTGGGAAAAGATACTAGTGATATGAATTCGAAACTTATCAACACCAAATTCTCTATTGATAAAAAAAACAGGTATATAAGGGGTGAGTGCAGCTTGACCATGTGAAACTAAGGCACATAAAGCACCTCTATGGTTGCTTTGTTGGTGAGCCAACCAAAGAATTATACGTACCCTGCTTTTGAATGTACTCAAAGCTCTCGAAACTAGACTTTTGGCTTGTAGATTGTAAAGATATATAGAGAAATGGAAACAAGAAAAAACCGAAACAACTTCTTTAATGCACTTCTTCTATTTTAAAAAAATAGACTTCTTTCATGTCCAACCTGACATATATATGAAATAAACCTATTTTTTCAAAACGGAGGACTACATTTGATATAGTATCGTAGTAATCGAATAGTTCGATATGTATAAATGATCGAAAATACTATATATATATGAACACCAAGGTCCTGGCATCCAAACTGACACCGCTAACTTAAGTACACACCAATCGTACTTGAAGGATGCCATGCCCCTTTATTTACAGCCAAAAATAAAAGTTAGTACTTTGTGTAGGGGCCGATGTATACTGGTGCTGATGGATTTCCATGGGGAGGAGACTTTCCATGGGGAGCTCCCTTTGGCCTTCTAGCCTTGGCATCAGTTCCAGTTTTAGATGAATTTCTTTCACTAATCATCAGTTTCCTTGAGCGGCTTTCCAACATTTTTTTGACTGCTTTTCAACCATTTGTAACAATTAGATTATCATACAACCCAAAATATATAGCAAATTATAATTGATTATTATAGGATATTGCAGATGTCAATAGACCATCTGGCACTTTTTTTTTCTTAAATGGCAAAATTAAAATCAAAATTGCCAACTGCTAAGGAGACACAACATGCATCATGATTCATGCATAAAAAAGATAGATGGAAATGGAATTATATGCTTCTCCCATCTACAAATGAAATCACCTAAGGAAAAAACTCGCAATTTTTACTGTAGAGTGTGTAGCCTGCAAGTACATGATACCTATTCTTTTCTACTTATAATCTGACAATCAATAAAGAAAATGAAGGGAGGGATTGGGTCTTACAAATCATGCTCATGCGAACACATACCTTCCATGTAGCTTGTTGATGGTGGTGGTGGTGGGTTGAAGAAGCGGACAACTCTTCTGGCTTCTACTGAATAACCGAAATGAGGCTTATCATGCATCATTGAATTCCCTACTACTAGTAATATGAAACAATAAACATAGAATACTTTGCCAAACATCATCATCTTCTTCTTTCTTCCTGTCTTTCTTTCAATCTCTTTTAGTTTTACTCTTCTGTTTACTGAATGGTGTGTGTTAATTCCTGTCTCATTAATTGGTCTATCTAGATGCCTTGGAATTATCTGACACCAGTAGGGTCTGGAGAAATAATAACTTAGAAGAAAATTCTTATATGGATGATAGCAAAGATATTTTTTAAGGAGTCATGTAAGTTGACACCATCCTAATATCCCAATACGGCAATACGCGCATAGGATGCATATATCCGATCCAGACCCGCCACCAGATCTGTACCCGTCAGTTTTAATCCGACCCACATTTGATCCGTTGATAAATAGATTGGGTGCGGATAACAATTTCCTTTATTTGTTTTTTGGCGGGTTGGATGTGGGTGACACCTTCTTTCACCCGATCCACTCGTCCAACCCGTCAGATAAAATAATTCTTTCTGACCTCTTAAAACCCATTCTATATTCTCGAACTAACGGAAAATATCTCATACTCACTTCACCCACAACACCATCGATTATCATTGCTGCTACTCGAACCACCATCAGCCACTATCAACTTCTATTACCGAATCAATCCTCCATCAACAGCCTATTCTCGATCATCAACACTACCTCCAACCATCGATCACAACTCGAGTTCTAACTGCCAACTCGGAATCAACAATTCTCGAGCTCTCGTAGACAGCAACCTGTTAGAATTAAAAATGGATTCTTACTTAAAATGATTTTTGTTACTAAATATATCTTAGTGGGATCAAGGGTCACTAGTCCAAACTTGGGGTGGAAAAATAGAGCAATCCATTTTCACTTCTTAGTGAATGAGAAACCTTTGGTTTGTCCCATATTGGGCAAACCAAGGAGGAAGTTTATCCTCTTTACCACAAACGTTCTATATAAGGAAAAAGAACTAGTGGATTGGATATGGACTTAGGAAGTGGACTAGTGGGCAAATGCACACATGTGCGGTGCTTCGCACCGAAGCACCGCGGACCGCGGGCTTGCGGAGCTTGCGTGTGCTTTTACGTGTGCTTTTGCGTGAGCCTTGGCATGAGCCTTGGTGCCTTGCGAGTGCCTATCTGAGATCCAACGGTTTTACATTTTAATTTTGTACATTAAGTATTTTACCGTTTTGAATTTATAAATTTAAATCAGGTTTAAATAACAAAATCTTTTAATTAAATATCTCGAATTAAATATGTTTAATTAATTGATTTTTTTACCGTTTGATAATCAAACAGTCTTCTTCTTCTTTAAAAGAAAAACAATAGTCAGAATTTTTCTTACCCAGTCGCAGCCACTGACCTGACGACTTTTCCCCTCTTCTTGCTTTGATTTGCGCACTAGTTTACTTCTTAATTTTTCTTCTACTGTTAAGTTCACAACGGGCCAACCAGTCTTGCTAACTGGGTTGGTATCAGGTGGTTTTATCCTGGATTCAAATTTGTCATCTCTAAAGGTATAGCAACATCTTTCTAAAGGTGTACCTGACAAATATTGAGTTAAGGGCAGTCTGTTGAACAGGCGACTCCATCTCTCTGTGCTTGTGTGGTTGTCTGAACTGTGCTGTTTTGTTCCAACGATTAATCTCTTTCAAGTTTCTGTTTGGTTTTCTTACTGTTACAGGAATATTCTCCAACACAACCATCACCATTCAAATCGATCACCATCTTTGAAACCATCACAGAAAATCATCACAGCCACCAGCCATCACGTTCATCACTGCATACACTATACCACCGAGATCATCAGCTTCCATTGCCAGCGACAACCACAAAAAGTTCCATATTCTCATTGCCATGAACCAAGATCATCACTATAAATGATCGACAGTCCCATGATGTCCGTTACAGCTTTTCACAGACTCGACTTGACTGCCAAGAAAAACTCTTCTCACTGCTTCCAGGAACTACCATTGATGATCACAGAATCATCACCTATCTCCATCATCAATTTATCACCATCATTAATACCAATCAAGAGCCACCATTACCTTCTCTATCATTGTCTACTGCTATCGAATCACTGCTAATAATCAACAGCATACCACTATCACAACATCGAGCTTCAACTGCTGCCAAACCATTAAATCATTGAATCACAGTCACCACTCCTAGCTCCACATCTTAGATGAAATCTGGGAGAGTGACCCGCATCCGACCCGTAAAAATTGCAGGTCAGACCCAATCCAACCCGTCTCACGGCGGGTTGGGTGTGGATGAATACTTCAGTCATCCGTCAATTGACGGGTCAGGTGCGGCCAAACCCGACCCACCCGACCCGATGTGCAGCCCTATACGCACATATTCAATTCACATAATCTAGTGAGAAAACTCACACGTGCCTTATTAAAACACTAACAATAACCGTTTTCCCTAAATAATTATCTAAAGTTTCTTTTCTTCCATTTTCTTCTCTCCAAACCTAGATTTGCACATATTTAATCTGAAATATCAGATTTGCCGAGTAGATTTGAATTTGTGTAATTAATATTTAATTTTTTCAATAAAAAAATCATAATCTTGTGATTTTAGGTTTTGTTATTTTTATTTTTCTGATTGGTCTGATGGCTCAACTATGCTATCAAGATTTGTTATATAATAGCCTTAATAGCATTTTCTGGTGGTGCTGCTACATTATTATCAAGTATGTTTTCAAAGAAGACGATCTAATTCGGCAAATAAGACCGATATTGATCGTTGTGATATCAATTTGGGTATATTACTTATTTTTTATGGAAGCATATGACATATATGATTTCATTGATCAAGATTCAAAAGATCAACAAACAAAATGGTTTGAAACCATTATCAGGATGTCAATTTCTTCAGCGGAGTGTAAAATCTTAGTACAATTTCTGTTAAGATCGATGCTATAAGAAAACAAAACGAAAAACAAAAACACACAAGATTTACTTGGTTCACCCGAATTAGGCTACGTCCAAGGAGCGCATGCAGTTTTCACTATAATCACAAAAAGTGTTCTAAAGGAATAACACGATGATAATACAAACCCTAGATAGGGAAACCAGCCGGATCAGGTCAAGTGCGAAACCGGGTCATGCACTATCAGGCTCCACACAAACATAACAATCTCCCACTTGGGGACTGGTCACATCACAACGCGCCCTAACTCCACTATGAACAAACTTCAAACACGCCGATCACCGCAGCAACTCTCTTAACCAATCATCAAGCTCGAACTCCCACTGAAGCTGCACATAGCTTCAGTTTCTCAAGGGTCACTGGTTTTGTCAACATATCTACTGGATTTTTTGCTCCATCAATCTTCTCAAGTGTCAACTGACCATCTACTATCAAAGATCGAATGAAATGATATTTAATATCCATGTACTTGGTTCTGGAATGGTATGTCGGATTCTTCGCTAAGAAAACATCACTATGACTATCACTATGCAAAACTCCATTTCATTTCTTCATACCCAATTCACCCAAGACACGCTATAACCATATCATATCCTTGTTCGCCTCAGTAGCAACAACATATTCTGACTCAGTAGTCGACAAGGCTACTATCTTCTGCAAATTAGAACCCATCCTCACAGCAGTACCACTTAAAGTATACACATATCCAGTAGTACTCTTTCTACTACCAACATCTCCAGCCAAGTCAGCATCAACATAACCCTGCAACTTCATACTAGAGCCTGTGAAGCAAAGTGATGTGTCTGCAGTACCCTTCCAATACCGAAGTAGCCACTTGACTGCCTCCAATGTTGCTTTCCTAGATTACTTATGTACCTTCTCACAGCTCCCACTACATGTACAATATATGGTCTTGTGCAAACCATGGTTAACATAAGGCTCCCAATCGCCGATGCATAAAGAATTTTCTTCATATAAGCCTTATCTTCTGTTGTCTTAGGTGACTGGTCTTTGGTTAGCTTATAGTGGCTACCCAAAGGCGTGCCCACTTTTTTGGCACTCTCCATGATAAACCTATTCAGAATCTTGTTCACATATTCTGACTGCGACAACATCAAGGTACTATGATTGCTATCTCTCGTGATCCTCATACCAAGAATTTTCTTTGTAGCTCCCAAATCTTTTATTGCAAACTGCTTTGACAGTTTCTTCTTTAGATTATTTATTTCCTCACTGCTAGGCCCTACAATAAGCATATGATCCACATATAGCAGCAAAATCATAAAAGTGTTTTCATACCTCTTTATGTAGCAACAATAATGTGATTCGCATTTAGTGAAGCCGGTGGTACCCATAAAACTGTCAAACTTCATATACCACTTCCTTGGACTTGTTTCAAACCATACAAGCTTTTATTCAATTTGCAAACCAGATTCTCCTTTCCCTGTGTTGCGAAGCCTGTGATTGCACCATATCAATATCTTCCTTCAGATTACTGTGAAGGAATGCAAAGTGGGAACTGGAGTATTGGGGTTTGGAGAAGATGGACTACCCTGTTTTATCTCAGGCACTTGATTTTCCTGGTTCTGGACAACCTTGTCCTGCACACTAATTTTAGAAATCTCACCCAAATCAACATAAGATGAATCTTTTACCTCTGGTGCCTCTGGTTCTTCAACTGCATTAGATTTTTCCTTGTACATAACCTTCTCATTGAAGATGACATTCCTGCTTCTGATAATTTAACAATTTTCTGCATCCCAAAATCTATAACCAAAAGTATCATCTCCATAGCCAATAAAGAAACATTTCTTGGATTTGGGATCAAGTTTGTTTCTAGCATTGGCATCAACATGTACATATGACAAGCAGCCAAATACTTTTTAAAAAAAAAAAGATTTGCCTCCTTACCACTCCATATCTCCTTTGGCAATTTGAAATTCAACGGAACTGATGGTCCTTTATTGATTAGATAAGCTGCATTGTTGATTGCATCATCCCAAAAAATATTTGGCAACCCAGCATGCAACCTCATGCTTATAGCACGTTCATTTAGGGTCCGGTTCATGCGCTCAGATACGTCATTCTGTTGTGGTGTCTTTGGGATGGTCTTCTCCATTCTGATTCTATTTGTAGCACAATACTCTCTGAACCCACCATCAATATAATCACCTCCATTATATGATCTTAGGCACTTCAGCTTCAACCCTGTCTCATTTTCTACCAAAGGCTTCCACTTCTTAAATATATCAAATACATCACTTTTATTTTTCAGAAAATAAATCCATACCTTTCTGGTCGAGTCATCAATAAATGTGAAGTAGTATAATGAGCCACCAAGTGATGGAAATGGAGATGGTCCCCACAAAATTAGTTTGCCCAAACTCTAACTTTTCTTGTTTTGGAGCTCTACCACATTTGACGAAGCTGACTTTCTTCTGCTTCCCAAGAATGCAACTCTCACACATACCAACATCAATGGTCTTCAATTCTGGTAGTTTCCCGTTCGACTGAAGTACCTTCATTCCCTTCTCACTCATATGCCCAAGCCTTTGGTGCCATAGAGTATCACTAGATTCAGCAACTGCAACTGTATCTACTACACATGTATAAAGAGTACCCATCTTGTAACCACGAGACACTACCATAGATCCCTTAGTCACCTTCCATCTACTACTACCAAAATAAATACCATGCCCTTTGTCATCAAGATGCCCAATAGAAATCAGATTCCTCTTTAACTGTGGAACATGTCTAACCTTGTGGATTCTCCAAACTGATCCATTTTCCTGCATAAGCTTGATCTCTCCAATGTCTACTATCTGAAGTGGTCTATTATCAGATAAATAGACAGTCCCGTAGTTACCTGCAGTATAGTTAACTAAGAGTTCTCGGCTTGAAATTGTATGACAAGAGGCTCCTGAGTCGAGAACCCAAGAGTCCATGGTACTTTCAACAGAAAGCAGTAAGGCATCTTGCACGGTTTCTAAAACAACATTCGCACTTTTATTCACGTTCTTCTTAGGTTTTTTGCACCACTTCTGTATGTGGCCCATCTGCCCGCAGTTCCAGCATCCATCCGGACCCCATGGATCTCTAGATTGGCCCCTACTTCTCCCTCTTCTTGATTAAGATCTTCCCCTGTTCTGATATTTCTGAGATGATCTGCCTCTTGACTCGACGTTATAGGCAGCATCATTATTCGAATACTCACCAGAATCCTTCCTTCGAACTTCTTGACCCAGAATCAAATCGTGTATGTCATTATACTTTAGCTTCACTTTGCCAGCGGAATTACTTACGACAGTTCTCACAACTTCCCAACTGTTGGGTATTGAAGCCAAAAGGATTAGGGAACGAATTTCATCAACAAAATCTATCTCGACAGATGATAGAGCGTTCATGATTTCACTGAACTCATTCAAGTGCTTTGTAACTGAAGCGCCCTCTGGCATGTACAATCTGAACAGCTTCTTCATCAGATGCACCTTGTTGTTCGCCGATGGCTTTTCATACATACTCGTCAAGGCCACCATTAGACCAGCAATGGTCTTTTCTTTCACAACACTGTGTGCAACTGACTTGGCTAGGGTTAATCGAACAACCCCTAAAACCTGTCGATCAAGTAGTTTCCAATCTGCCTCGGACATCCCATATGGCTTCGTTGAATCCAATAGAGGTTTTTGCATATTTCTCCCATAGCAATAATATTCAATCTGCATTTTCCAGTACGCGAAATCTGACCCATCAAACTTATCAATTGCGTTTGGAGATCCAAACCATATTGCATATGATGTCGATGCTCCTTTCCCTGTCGTTCTGTTGTCTTCTCCTCCTGCCATCGATTCTTCCCAGAATTATTCACGAATCTAGCTCTGTACCAGTTGTTAGGATCGATGTTATAAGGAAACAACACGAAAACGAAAAAAAAGAACACAAGATTTACTTGGTTCACCCAAATTGGGCTACGTCCAAGGAGCGGCTATGGTTTTCACTATGATCTCAAAAACGAGTTCCAGAGGAATACAACGATGATAATAATAAGATACAAACCCTAGATAGGGTAACTCTCTATATAGAGACTACTATATAGCGTAACCCTAGATAGGGTAACTCTTTATTGGCCCGTCCTTTCATTTCATAAATAAACCTCTCAAAAAGTTTCATTTAATTTCCCAACGGACCGCCAGTTGTATCGGATCAAATGTAAAACCGGGTCGTGCACTACCAGGCTCCACATAAACATAACAATGAGGTCTATGTGTACACCCTCGGTGATGGCAAGGGGTGGAGAGACATTGGTACTAAGTAATACAAATCTAGCATAGGGGTGTATGTATATGGAGTTTATAACGTTTAGACAATGATCGAAATTTAGTGTCGTTTGATTTAGAAGACGAAAAATTTGGAGTTCTCCTTGTTTTCATGATTGGAATGACTATTCCTATGGACTAAGAAAAGATGCAGAATGCTTGAGTATAGTCCATAAAAACCAAAGAGATGTCTTCGATATATGAATGCTTAAGAAGAAGAATGGCAAGCCTACCAGTCATGGAGTGGGAAAAAAGAATATACTCTTTATGATGACCGTGATGCCTGGCAGAAGCGGTTCCAGGGAAAATACTCTTTATGTAGCCTTTTCCACTACATCGGTGGCCTTAGAAACTTTGAGAACCCCTTGAGCATCTGAGAATCTGACGTGGATCCCCATTTGCACTTACGAAGGATTGTGAAGTTATATTCCACGATAATACGTTTTTCTATCGCCATGACCTTAAAACTAGAACATCCTACCCTCTTGTGGGTTTTAAAAAGCGCTCCCATTGGCATATTTATAGAGCAGTACATTAGGTAAATAGTTTTGTTTCATTGAAGGCTTTAGGAGAAAGAGATACAACAACGCTGATTGTAACGCCAAAGAGCTTATATCCTGAGCTAACATATAACGTAGAGGAGGAATAGAAGACCACTTCCTCATAGAAAAGGAAGGAAAAACTAGATGTTAGTTCTATTCATTCTTTTGATGATGGTGATTGAAGGTTGCTGAATTTTCTTTTTTTGGTTTTTCTTTGTGATGAAACCTGCTTTATATTTTGATTGAAGGTTGTTGAACCTTCTTCGCCTCGCCATAGTATTTTTCTTGCAATAGAGCTTAGTTCTTCGACTATTTTAAATATTTTCCCCAGTTTTTATACATAACCCTTATTCTCAATGTGTGGTGTGTTATTTTCAAATAATGAAGTTAGAATACATTCATAGCCCCTTCCTTCTCTCTTTGGAAGTGGGTACTAAATAGTTATTTCCTTCATTTATTATTTTAAGTCTCGAGCTTTAATTTGTTGCCTAACTTTAATGAAATAGTTATTAATAGTTCCGCAAACAACCAAATGATTTGGTTTTGTCGACTTGAATGCATTGCGTAAAATAAATATGGGTCTTTTTTAACTCTCCGCAGAAAAATTTTCTTGCTTGGCGTCAAAACAAGCTTAAGCAGAAAAAGTAAGAATTTTTTATCATTTTGAGTATTCTTACTTATCTAATTTTTTAGACTACAGTCCAACCTCAATAAATATTCAATCCCATTAAATAAATGACCTCACTAAATATATTAATAAGTAAAAAATTTAAATACTCAAAGATCCTTTGAAAATATAGATGAATAACCACTAAATTTTATAGAAAAAATATATATAAATAAATCAAAATACTTCATCCAACTAATAATGTATAAAAAATTATTTCTTCTCAAAATATGTTACTAAAGTTTATTATTTTTTCCTTCCACCTAAACCAAAATGTACATAGTTCTTAATTTTTTTTAATACATGAACAACTTCTGGAATATTTTGTTCTTGTTATACCCAGTCATTTCTTTTCGTGATTACTACTTGAAATGCCTCTTTTGATGACACCTTTTGTATAACACTACTATTATCTGGTTAACGGTGATTCTCACAATTTATTACTGGCTCGATAGTTTCTTTGTTCGTACGATTTTATAATTGTGTCATTCTCGTTACGATAGTTCAAAAGATGTTCGACATCCATCACATTTCTATAACATAAGTTAGAAATGATATCAGTTAATTCTTGAGCATCTTCTTCTAATTGAGTAATTTTTGGTTAAAAAATATCAAAATTATATATATATAAACTTAAAAATACTCTTTAAATAAATAAATATTTATTTACTGATAAATAAATAAAATACTTATTTATCAATAAATAATTAGCTTTGCTAAACGAATATTTTTTTCCAATCATAAAGGTGTTCATTTATCGAGGTTAGACTGTATATAGAAGAAATAGAAAAAGATCACTTTTAGAGGAATATTAAATTCTCAAGAAGAGATTATTCAAGTCATTAAATTCTTCTAACTGTTGTGGCGTTCAAGTTTGGATATGCTTATGAATTTCTCTGACTATCTCTGTTCTCTACGGTTGGAAGTAGGGCTGCACATACCCGACCCAACCCGCCAAACCGACCCGCTGATAAACGGGTCGGGTGCGGATGATAACTTCTATTACCCGCCTTCTGACGGGTCGGGTGCGGGTGACACCTTTTCTCACCCGACCCACCCGTGCAACCCGCCAAAAAATTCCTTATTCGTTTCTCATATAATAGAAGAAGATGGTGTTGGTGGAATGAAATCGAGAATTTCAGACCAAGAATGGAGAACGAAGAAGAAAGCAGATCATTAGAGTTCTTGAGAGTTTCACGAAGCAGATGAGTTTGGTGGCAGAGAATAAGAACGAGTTGAAGAATTGAGAGTGCAGGGAGAAGACAAAACCGAACTCAGCAACAATGATGGATTGAAAATGGTGGTTAGGGTTCGATGTTAGGGTTTCTGAGGTGAACTGAAGGTTGGGTTCGCAGTCAATTTAATTTTACATATCAGAACACCAACTAAATTTGGGGATTTCAATTTATGATGTCTGTTGTTGATGATATGATTTGGGGGTTTTTGTGAACTGATTCTTAGTTTGAATCAATGATGAGGAAAGCTGAGAATTAATAGGTTTGTTGTTAGAAGCCAATGGTGGTATTTCTGGTGCTGCAATGGTTTTGAGGGTTTGGTATGAATTAAGAGAAGGGTTATGTGTGATGGGTTGCAATCAAAAACAAGAATGGAAGATGGTGACGCTGGTGGTTTCAGTGTCAGTCAAGACAATGAGGAAATAAAGAAGATAGGTTTTGTTTGTTGCCATCAAATTGAGATCTGATTTCGTGAAGAAGATGGTGGTTGTGATAATGGGTAAAGATGAAGATGGTGTTGTTAAAGAATGGATTCAAGGTTCATGCAAAAGAAGGACATGGAGTGAATGGGTTGTGTTCTGTGGTGGAAAAAAAGGAGGTTACCAGTAGGGCTGCAAATCTTACCTAAGATTTGTTTGACTGTTCATTTCAAGCCACTTTGGGCAAAAAATTGGTGAGTGGGAATATCCTGATTACTTGGTTTCTTTTTTTACTAGTGCATGAAGGTTGTTGGGTTTGAATTAGATGGTTTTACTCTAAGGTTTTCAGTTTGTTTGTGAATTTGTTGTTTTTTGAAGCATTTATGTATAGTGAGATGTTGAATATCTTGTTTCTGATGCTGCAATTCTTTGTTGCTGTAATAGTTTGACCTCAAGCTTCTTTGAGATTGCTTAGCAGTAGAAGTGGTAGTTTTTTTTCTCTTAATCCTCTAGTTTGGTTGGATGAAATTTGGGACTCTGAATTGGTGTACTAATTCAATTATTCGAAGGTCGTGAGATAGTAGAAATATACTTTCAGGGAATTTCTAGATTCTGAATGATTTAGATGTCACTCTGATTCTGTAGGATTGTGATGTTGAATGAAAGTTCATTTGATCTATTATTGATAAGTTGGTTAAATTGCAATGTTTTGTGGATACCTCTACATTATGATTTGGGATAGACAAAAACCAAGGCATTGCATCTGTGATGTCTGTTAGCCAGGGCAAAGCATGTGTTGGATGTGTACTTACCACTTAAGAACATGCAGGGAAGGACTGAATTTGTGGAGTCTGGGCGGGTGACCCGCACCCGACCCGCCTTACGGCAGATCAAACCCAACCCAACCCGTCCTACGACGGGTTGGGTACGAGTGAACATCCCAATCACCCGCCAACTGGCGGGTCGGGTGCGGATGGGGCTAAACCTGATCCACCCGACCCGATGTGCAGCCCTAGTTGGAAGACTTTAGTCGATATTTTTCGTTTTTGTTGTTGTAAATAACATTGAAGTTTTTATTTAATATATCAACCTTTCTCTTTTAAAAAAAACATCCCATCATGGAATAAGTGTGTGCCTTGCTGAAAGACGGAGGTCCATAAAGGGCAACCTGAAACAGAATATTAACTCCATTAATATAGGTCTTAAAAACTCATATTTCCAGCTTTTTTCTTTTGAACCATTATATTTCATAATTGATCAATCAGTAGTTTTAAAATATTTTCCGGATTGGATAGCAGTATATAAAAATGTGATTGATGATTTAAATTGCCCTTTTCAAGGGTGTACAGGATAGAAATAAGCCCTATATAGAAATAACTAGAATTGAAATCATACTTTCGCCGTGTGCTAGTCTTTTTAAACTATGCACGTAGTTTAGTTTGACTACTAAAGGGTGTTATTCTATCCATTTAAAAATAATTAGATTAATCAAATTTGTTTTGAAAATATTATAAAATATCTGGACGATAGTTATAAGACGAAATTTCGCCACATCAAATCAAAAAATTCCACCAAATTTGATATATAGTATACGTCGGCTACTAATTTATTTAAAAAATATTTTATAAAAATATCTTAAGTTTAGTGTTTAATTAGTATCTGAACCGTAGAACACGTATTTAATGCATTAGGATCGTTGACCGACAAAAACGGTAAAAAAATTGTTAATTGGCTTTTTTATTTTACCATACACCTTGTTGAGTACGACTTTGTACACCACCACTTAACTAGGGATGCACATTCCACCCATAAGTATTGGCCCATATCTAACCTTAATTATTCTTTTAAGCATTATCTAACCTTTGTTATAGAGTTTTTTATAATTTTTGTATTTTAAGAAAAGGTACAAAGGGATTACAACCTGGATTATTATTAATACTCTTATTTTTGGTGTTATTGTCCCCTTATCACTTCTAACTTCATTGTATTCTCTTTAGCTATCTCATTTCTGTGTTGTATCAACTCTTGCTTCTCTTTAAGAAAAAATAATCAGATGGATGTTTGATTTTTTATTTTCCTTTAAAGCAAAATAGGTGTTTGGTAACATAGTTAATTTATTATCCAGCCATACAAAGAAATTTCTATCTAGAATTTGAGTTTGCATCATTTTAGATTAAAATCTTCTATCAAATATGGAATTAAGGGAGTTCACTAGAGGATCTAGTAGGACGATTTTTTTTTATTTTGGACTTGTGAACTTATTCTTGCAAATAAAGTAGAAAATGATTACTCATTTTTTCAATAACCATTGGATTAATAGAAATCAAAATCATAATCACAGAGGTGCATACAAGATTTTCAAAGAATAAGGCAACAAGGTTGTGTAATTTCTAAGTCAAATCATCAATAATCACCAGTTTGCTTAGAAACTACGCCCCTGGTCAATCTAATTAGTGATTACTGATTTAAA
The DNA here is from genome assembly GCA_023531435.1 of Papaver californicum. Lineage (NCBI taxonomy): Eukaryota > Viridiplantae > Streptophyta > Magnoliopsida > Ranunculales > Papaveraceae > Papaver > Papaver californicum. Next base: position 75,917 of record JAJJMC010028012.1, on the reverse strand, counting down.
CAACACCCACATTTCAAACTCTCTCATCATTATCTCGATTAACGTTTACCATAACATTCATAAGTTTTAATTAATCAATTCAGTTCATAACAAGAATAACAATAATTGTTTATCAAATGGAAAATGCCTGTAACAATCAACTCAAATTTTAAGAGTTGGAGAGCCATAAAAAGAGTTACAACTGCAAGCTTCTTACTACACACCCTTGCTCGTGTTGTTCATGCTACCAGCTATGGGTCAGATGGTTTGTATGCTTGTGTTCTTATGGCTAATCATGATGGTTAGAAGAGATATTCAAGGAAGGAAAATGGGTACTGCAGCGACAATTTTTCATGATCACCAACAACCAAAAATTGAAATTTATTTTATGATACAGAGAACCCAAAATCACATTTTTGATTGGGAAATTTAATGGGTTAAACATAGAGAAGTTAAAATGAAACTAAAAACATAATTGAAATCAACAGATATAGATTTAACGTGGTTCGGCAAAGATTTATCTACATCCACGGGTAATGGAAGTTGAAATTCCTATTGATCTGTTTTGGTTAGAGTAGAAATGAAGTTCTCCCTTCCCTTAGGTTACAGAAGAAATCCATCCCAAAAGATCCGATCTCTCTCTTAAAACATTGATTTTTTATTTAAAGGGATAAAAGAGATGTCATTTACCAAAATGTCCTTTGTCACATGTCAATAAAATCCGCTACGTGTCGATGGAGTCCGCCACGTGTCGGTGAAGATTCATCACAGTTCGCCATGTGTCGAAGAAGATAAACTTCATTTCGCCACATGTTAATGGGGCCCGCCGCGTGTCCCTATTGATCTTATCTTCAAATGGTCTCAATCCAATTTTGGTGCGGGCAAAGATTAGTGCGGTCAAAAGCTACGGGAAGCAGCTATGGGAAGGAGCTACAGGAAGGAGCGGAGCTTTGGCTTCGGACTGGTGCGGAGCTTTGGCTGCGGGAATCAATTAAGAAATTTGAAGCGGGAAATGCTTCATTTGAAATGGTGCGGTCATGAAAAATTAATGGCTAGGCTTGGCTTTGTGCAGATGGGCTTGCGAATCAAGAAGTCTTGAGCGGAACTGAAGCCTGGTTCGCGTGAATGGGCTTGCTCTCTTTGGTGCGGAACTAAGGCCGGATGGTTTGTGCGAGAATTGTTCCATACAAAGATTGTGCGGGATTGTATGGTTTGAATAGCTTCTTTGAGCGGGAATGATTAACTTTAAATCATGCTCTTTTCATTTGGTGCGGACTTGGAGTGGAAGCGCTACGTGAGTTGTCTTGAGCTATTTTACTGGCATGCGGATCAAAGTGGGCTGTTGCGAATTTGGGCTGTTGATAACTTTTGGTACTTGTAATTTTCCCCATTTTCTTAAGGTTATTTCAAAGAATAATTCTTTATTTCGAAAAATAATTCTTAATAAAATGACTTCACGTCTCGTTCGTATCATAATTTGGTGGTAATTGTATTTCTACTTTATCTTGAGTTTTTGTTCCTGCAAAACAAAATTTTATATATAGATATATATACTGATTATTAGTTCATTGAATGAGTGAGATCAACCGCAAGGAATTTTTACACCCTGGGTTATATTATAGGAGTAATATGCATTTAACCTCTCTTTGGCCAGGAGGAAATTAGAATGCGGTCCCGAAAGTCCTCTGAAACGGAGAATTACAACAATTGATTATCATGTTAGGTACCCCCTTCTGGCGAAAAATCCAAGAGTCATACACTCATAGACCTGGACCTTCTTTGACAGGTTATGCTTATAGCTTTACCTAAAATGTATCCAGTTTGATGTATGATTATATTGCTGATTGTGATCATTTCCTGAAGTGGGGAGTACCTAACATGAGCGTAAATCATTGTACGATTGCATTGAGGGTCTTGAAGTAATATGATTTTGTGATATTGTGAGTTTTATGGATGCCGTAAAATTTCTCCATCCAGATCCCACAAGTGGTATGAACCTTGTCCCGTAATATGTTGTATCCTCTCGTCATGTTTGTCAAGAAAATATTGAAGGTGATAATCGAGATGGGTCCTGTATCAGGTGTCATTTGACGCAGATTTATACATACGTACCAATGCCTGTTTGTGAACCTGCCATCTCGAGAAGGGCCCTGGATTAGGCGTCATTTGACGCAAATTTGTTCACATATATCAATGCTTGTAAGGGCTTGTTATCTCGAGACGAGTCCTGTGTCAGGTGTCATTAGTCGTAGTTTTTCTCATACGTCCCAATGCCTGTGAGAACCTATCATCTCGACTGTATTATAAAATTTCATTTCTGGGAAATAATTGCGGGGACCAAGCTTGCGGAAGATTACTTGTGGAGCATTTCTTGTGTTGCATTACTTGCAGATCATTATTTGTGTTGTGAGATTGTAGCTTGCGGAGCATAATTTCTTTTGGATTCTCGAATCGGATCATAGTAGCCAGGCCATTTTTGAACAAAAAATAAATGAATCATGTATGCTTCACGTTGTATCAGCTCCTCTATGTTGTAAACGCCCTAGTAGTAAAGCCACATCTGAAGTCTGTCTGTCATCTTGTGTTGCATCAAGCTGTAATATAGATTTCTAATTAACACATTTTATGTCTTCCAGCTTCAATGATCCTTTGTATTTCTCAATATGTGCCCCCCCTACTAAGTTCTTGAACTCATCATCCGTAGATTTTAGCAAAACATGGTATAGATAGCTATGGACTTTCAGCAACATCCTTTGGATTTCTCAAGGACTAAATATCTACAACATTTAAGCAAAAGCTCTTTGATGGATGACATTATCCTCTTACTAGAGTGGTCCCTTGAATTGAACTGCTGCTCCACTTCTTGTTTTAATTCGTTGAACTGCGGAAATAATGAGCATGAAGCGGGTCTTTGCATATAACTTCTCATGTTCTTTGCATAACTATGAGCAACAAAACATATGCCCCCATCTGATACAAACACCTGACTAGGCTGTGCATCTCCATAGGTATTCCTCCAACAAATGCAAGCACAGTTACGTACTCCTTCAAACCTTGTCTAGTCCCTCAGAGATTTTCTTCACAGCAATTGCCAAATTCGTTTCATTTATAAATCCCCTATAGACGGCTCCGAATCCACCCTCTCCTAGTTTTCTTTCCTCTGAGAAGTTGTTTGTTACTGAAACTAGTTCTCTAGGCAAGAACCTCTTTGGACCAGTTCCTCTTTCAAAGTCAGATACGAAGTTAACCTTCTTCGTCTGTTTTCTAGCTCGTCGTTTTTTCGACCTCATCAGCCTCACCAAAACTAAAGCAAGACACATCCTACCAAAACAGTTCCGGTTGTAGCAGATAATCCTACTGTGACCCACTCTAGCAGTGAATTTAAGCCAAGCTCTAACCAAGTTGCAAATATCTTTAGACTTGTTCTGAGCTTCTCAATTCTTGTCCTGTGGCTACATTTGAGCAGTAACTGTTATACCACATTTGAACTCCCTGCATCTTATCACATCAAGAAGTTCGAGAGATTCTGAGTGACAACCTCTCAGTGCATAATTAGCAAGTATGGCATTCCAAGATACCAGATCTTTCTGTTTAATTAAATCGAAAATTCCAATGTGCAACCTACAGAGTTCGACATTAAGTTTTCTCACATCATGGTAGACTTTGAACCTACATGAAACCCTCTTCCTTGTAGCCTTTTCAACAAACACTCGGCTTGGGTCTCCGTGAAATTACTAATAGTTGAAGGAGAAAATCCAGCTGAAGTAAAAGAGTCCTCCAAGGTGGCAATTTTTCGTAAGCAAAGTGGCACTGGAAAACTGTGCTTTCAATTCTTGGTTGAACCAAGATCCTCCCAATCTTGCTAATAGTGTGAGAATTTGTGGCATCAAGTGAATCCAATAAGATTAAATAAGCCTGAAGAGCTTGCAGAAAATGATGAGAAAATGGTAAATCACTTATGTCATAGCCTCTAATTTATCCTGCTTCTTCTTTTCCTTTTTATCTTTCTTAGATACTGCTAATTCCTTCATCTCTTTAGCTTCTTGGTATGCCACAGCTGCCGAGCTAAGTTTTTCAACATCACTAGTAAGCCTCTCATCTCTCACAGATTGCTGAGCTACATCCTCAAATGTTTCTTGAGTAGTAATTGGCTCATTCATAATATTAGTATTTTCCGGAACCTCAAATCTGTTTGAAGTCTCAATATCTTTCACTCCTTCATTAATTACAATAAGATTCTGTCTAGCAACTTTAGTTGATGAAATAAATCCATCCTCATTTTCAGATTCTCTAGTCTCAGATTCACTACTCGCTCTTAAGTAACGCAAGATTTTTCTCCAACTCCTTTTCCTTGACGCTGATTTGTTTAACCTCAGAAGTAACCATCTCCTAGGTCAATAGCTCATTTTCCACAGTTGCCTCAATACCATCATCTACCCTCACAACACAAATATCAACAAATTGCTCCTTATTATTCCCCTCTACAGGTTGATCCTCTTTATTATCAACATTAGTAGATTTACGCTGCCAAGTCTTTCCAGGCTTTCTCAACTGCTTAAAACAATTCTTTTCTCTTAACTGGGTCTCTTTAAGATTCAGCTTCCACTTTCTTCCTTTCATATACGGCATGAACACAGTTTTTCCTTCCATCTTTAAAAATTCTGTAAATCTTTGTTTGATAATTCACCAAAAACATTGTAACAAATTGGATGATTTTCTTTGTCACATCCATCCATGTAAACAACTTTCTCAATTTCATTACCAAGATCTTCCTTAGCAATTCTTCAACTCCAAACTCTTTCCTCCAATTATCAGCAACTCATTATCAGCAACAATTCCAGCCAGCGACTTAAACTAATAAGTACTCATCTCTTCTTTCACTGTCAGTTCTTCCGTTCAGCAGGGGATACATCAAGACAAGTTACACCTTGCGGGACTGTATTTGAAACTTTCCCTCTATTCTTTTAAAAATGCCCCCTCTTGCCTGTTTTTGGTGTTGATGTAGAAATGGGTAGTGATCATGATGAAGTTGAACGGGTGAGAATGATCATTATATATTGTTGTTGGAAGTAGTGATGATGCTTTTATTGGATATCCATGATAAACTTGTCAATCTACTGCAAACTATGAATTTTTCTGCTTATCAATTTTTTCTGCAAACTGTGAATTACAGCAAGTTTATTGAAAATAAATTTTGAAATCAAAGGTTCATTGAATCATTTTTGCAAACAAGTTAAAGGTAAGTTGATAAACCCAGTTCAAAACTCCATTTTTCTGTTTTGATGAGAATCCAAACTAAACAGCTGTAACACCTTTTAATCAATCGATTTTAAACACAGAAATTTAATGATTTTAAGTCATTGAGACTTAGATTTCGTTTGTTTTGAGAAGTGAGAAAACAAATCATTCACAAGAATCAGTCATAGCATAAAAAATCAAATCCATATGGGTTAAGATATGATAATTACACGATTCCAAATCCATTTGAAATAGCCAGTGAAAAGAAAGAAACCCCTATTGTTCATCAAAGAAAAAAGGAACACGGGTCTTTTAAGACAACAAATTAAGAATTTTAAAAATAAAAATTTGTACAGGAAGAATAAATTATTTATCTTAATCCCTGTTTCTAACGCCAAATTATAGCGACCATTTTTCATGATCACCGACAACCAAAAATTGAAATTCATTTTATAATACAGAGAACCCAAAATCACATTTTTGATGGGAAATTTAATGGGTTAAACATAGAGAAGTTAAAATGAAACTAAAAACATAATTGAAATCAACACACACAGATTTAACGTGGTTCGGCATAGATTTACCTACGTCCACGGATAATGGAAGTTGAAATTCTTAGTGATCTGTTTTGGTTACAGTAGAAATGAAATTCTCCCTTCCCTTAGGTTACAGAAGAAATCCGCCCCAAAAGATCCGATCTCTCTCTTAAAACATTAATTTTATATTTAAAGGAATAAAAGAGATGTCATTTACCAAAATGCCCTTTACCACATGTCAATAAAGTCCGCCACGTGTCGATGGAGTCCGTCACATGTTGGTGAAGATTCGTCACAGTTCGCCATGTGTTGAAGAAGATACTCCTCATTTCGTCACGTGTTAATGGATTCCGTCACTTATCCCTATTGATCTTATTTTCAAATAGTCTCAATCAAATTTTGGTGCGGGCAAAGGTTGGTGTGGGCAAAAGCTACAGAAAGGAACTATGGGAAGGAGCTACGGGAAGGAGCGGAGCTTTGGCTTCGGACTGGTGCGGACCTTTGGCTGCGGGAATTAATTTAGAAATTTGAAGCGGGAAATGCTTCATTTGAAATGGTGCGGTCATGAAAAATTGATGGCTAGGCTTGGCTTTGTGCAGCTGGGCTTGCCAATTAAGAAGTCTTGACCGGATCTGAAGCCTGGTTCGCGTGAATGGGCTTTCTCTCTTGGGTGCGGAACTAAGGCCCGGATAGTTTGTGCTTGAATTGTTCCATACAAAGATGGTGCGGGATTGGATGGTTTGAATATCTTCTTTGAGCGGGAATGATTAACTTTAAATCATGCTCTTTTCATTTGGTGCGGACTTGGAGTGGAACCGCTACGTGAGTTGGTTGAGCTGTTTTACTGGCCTGCGGACCAAAGTGGGCTGTTGCGAATTTGGCTGCTGATAACTTTTGGTACTCACAGGTACAGAGTTGTAAGAAATTTGGTAAGAAATTGATTTTGCTCTAGATTTTCTTTGCTTAAATGCAGAAGGAACAAGCAGAGATCAACCAGGAAATTCAACGATAATCGTTGGTTCCAATTCGAAACTAAAACCCCATTTTTTAAGAGATATTTATATTTACATGCCGATTTGGTAATTGACGGTGTTATTAGTTTCATCTGAGCAGGTAAATTAGAATACTCCTTCAGCTGCCTTGACATGATTTTCCTGATTAAATGTTTTTATTTGGGCTTAATTTAGAGATATTTGGAGGATTTCGTAGGATTAGTTAGAAGATCTTAGACACCTTTATTTCGTTATTTCATTTGTTATGATGATTATAATCATAATGAAGAAGACGATGTTAGCTTGTGGTTATTGTGGAGTGAATATTTTTAGTGGTGGTGGCCGAAAGGAAAAAGGAGCTAGGAGAGAAGGAGATGTTCTCGGTTAAGTCTAGGGGTGTAAATTTTACTCATGGTCTAAGGCACAGTACCGAATACCCTTGCCCATGGAGTTCCACGGGTATTTATAGTCCGTTGTAGGTTGGTAATGGAAGGGTAAAGGTTATGAGTTGAATTTCCTTGCTTGACCTCATATCCAGTCCATTTGTCCATCAATGTTATCTAGCCTAGTTTTTCGTTAATATTATCTATTTATTTGGTTTAATTGATCATTTTCAATTTTATCTTATGTTACAAAATATAATTTATAAAATTATAACATACTGAATAACCAAACTATTTACATATTTTTTCGATAAAAAATTTATTTTACTAAATACACTGAATTTTTTTATGATTATCTTTTAACATGATTTAATCTTGAAAAAAGTTCAATTAATATTTTATTTTATAATTCTATAAAAAAAATTCACATTAAAATATTTCTTGCTATATATTTAAGGCCCACCCAGCCCTGTTCGCCAGAGACCAAATTATTAAATAGGTTTGGACAGGCCATGGACACTTTATTTTGCTGTAAATCCCTACCCGCCCGGCCCATTTGATTTAACGAGCAAAAGATTGCTCTGCCCGACCCTCCCTTTCCCATTTAATTAATCGGCCGGGCTGCCCGGCCCGACCCAATTTATTCCCCTAGTTAAGAATTTTAACGGGGTTAGGATATAATGTCTTTAACTATTTTATAAGGGTACATTGGTAACATATTCAAATGGTCAAAGTCAGTGTACAACCCTAATGCATCAAGTGCATGTTATACGATCCAAACCATAATTAGGCACTAAACTTACGATCGTTTTACGAAATATCTCTTTATTCAATTCTCACTGAATACTGCTCCTTCCATCCCCAATATAAATGCAAAAAAGTAAAATTTTGAAATCCTAATAGATAGGCAGAAAACGAATTCCAATATGACTTCTTCCATATATACCTTTATGAAAGAATATAGATATCAACAGACTTAGTTAATATTTATAGAAATTCTCAAGCACAATTACATTTATCTAATATTTTAACGGGATAAAAACTCTTAATATATTGATATTTTTCATATTTTCTAGATAAATTTAACTAACTGTATTAAAAATTGATAAGGGTAAAACAAGTAAAAATATAAAATTTGTGTACACAAAAATATTTATTAATTTAAGATAATCTCATTTTTCTGTCTTTTATATTAGGGACAGAGGGAGTACATAAAATTAGAAAAATTCCGGTAAATAGGAACATATTTTGAGTCGGTGCTAACCCTCCCTATATACTGATGCATATACCTCTTGACAGTAATAAATCTCATTTATTCTCTGTCTACTTGTGTACCCAAACCCAATGGGTTGTTTTCAATCGAGGTATTATCTAATAAATCAGAAGAAATAGAAGTTTCCGAGAGGATAAAAGAAGATAAATTAAAAGAAAGGTTAGAAGGGAGATCAAAAGAAGGAAAAAGATTTGTTCAAACTGGGACGAAACCAGAGAAAAAACTGCCTAAATAAATCAAAAAATACCCTTTTATTGTTGAATTATACTTCTCAATACTGACACCAATTTACTCCAGCGTCGTAGTTAAATCCCAATTGCATCCTCAATTAATCTCATTACATTTAACATTCACTTTTATTCCCTTTCAAACTCCCCATAAAGGTTTGGTAACAACTAAATATAACGTCAGAGAGGTGATCCGTTTATAAATATGTGTTCAATAACAAACTGTTGATATGCCTTGAATCAGTCGTTGGCCGGAATACTATGGGAAGTCCGAAGGCCGGAAAAAACGGTATACGTAATGTATTATCGCTGGACTTGTTTTCGTTTTCTAGTCGAATTAGGGTTTATTTCTTTGCCCTATATATATATATATATATATATATATATACATACGTTGTACCTAGAATATGTATCTCAGTATTCTGCTCTATAATAAAACTCTGCTTTCTCTGTTGTGGATGTAGCTAACGTAACAGTTAGTGAACCACGTAAATATCTGTGTCTCGATCTCTATTATTGTTCTCGTTCGATCTCTCGTTACAACAAATTGGTATCAAAGCGAGGTTCGATTTCCGCCGAGAACGATGTCCGGATCCATGATGAAGATCGACAGGTCTACCGGGAGAAATAGTTTCAGTCTGTGGCAAATCAAGATGCGGGCTTTGTTGAAGCAACAAGGTATTTGGTTGCCGTTAGCTTCGGATAAGAAGGGCGCAGATACATCCACCGCTGAGTATGCGACTATGGAGGAGAAGGCTCACTCAACGATTATGCTGTGTCTTGCGGACGACGTAATCACTGAAGTCTCAGATCAGGAAAAGACCGCCGCTTTGTGGTTAAAGTTGGAAAGCCTCTACATGACGAAATCGCTGACCAACAAGTTGATGCTGAAGCAACGTCTTTTCAGTCTGCGCATGTCTGAAGGTACGCCTCTTAGAGATCACCTAGATCAAGTTAATACTATTCTGCTTGAATTGCATAATATTGATGAGGTGGTGGAAGATGAGGATGCTGCTTTAATGTTGCTGGTGTCTCTGCCTCCGTCGTATGAGAATTTTGGAGAGTTTTTTATTGCCGGAAAAGATACTATAACGCTGGAAGAGGTTAGGTCGTCTCTTCATACCAGGGAGATGCGGCATAAGGCTGCTGGAATAGGTACAGAAAATCAGGCTTCCGGGTTGATGGCAAAAGGAAGCAAGGACGGTAAGAATAGCAAGAAAAATTCCGGCTATAAATTACCAAAAGACGTCTGTGCCTACTGTAAGGAGAAAGGTCATTGGAAGTCGGAATGTCCTAAGAAGAATAATCAACAAGAACATAACTCTGGATCTGCAGCATTAGCTGAATGTGGAAACACTTCAGAGGGAGATTTTGTTCTGCTAGAAGATGATTACACACATCAGTCTGATGTGTGGTTCCTTGACTCTGGGGCGTCCTACCATATATGTCCCAAAAGAGAGTTATTTACTACGTACAACTGTGCAGATGTGGGCAGTTTCTCTATGGAAAACGGGTCTGTCTGCAAGGTGGTTGGAATCGGCTCAATCAGGTTTAGGACACATGAAAGAAGTCAGACATGTGCCACTCTTGACAATGAATGTGATATCCTTGAGTCTGCTAGACAACAAGGGTTTCAGTTTCAAAGGTGAAGGTGGAGATTTGCATGTCTGCAAAGGTTCTGATATGATTCTGAAAGGTGTCAAGCATGGAACTTTGTATATATTACAGGGTTCAACAGTCACAGAAAATGAGGTTGTTGTTGAGAAGGTGAAGGTGCAATTCAGTCCAGAGGAGAATCAGGCACCTAAGTTGGTTGACGGCCAACTACCACCATCAGTTACTGAAGAACAAGATGCAGATGAGTCTGAGAATGCACCACCAGAGGAAGTTGAACATCGGAGCATTGCTACAGACCGACCTAGAAGGGTTGAAATAAAACCTCCAGCGAGGTACAGGTTTGACGATTTGGTGGGTTATGCATTGCAGGTGGCCGAGGAGATGGAGGATCACGAGCCGTCCACCTACAAGGCTGCAGTATCTGGAAACGAGTCAGCACAGTGGCTGTATGTTGATGATATGCTGATTGCTTTTCAGAATAAGTCATACATTCAGAAGCTTAAGGGGTCTCTCAGTGCGGAGTTTGAGATGAAAGATCTGGGTGCTGCTCGGAAAATTCTGGGAGTAGAAATCTATTGGGATAGGAAGAAGAGAAAGCTTTTCCTATCACAGGAAGGGTACATCAAGAAGATTTTGAGCAGGTTTGGAATGTCTTCAACCAAGCCTATAGATACTCCAATGACATCTAACAACAAGTTGGGAATGTACACGGTTCAGACTTATGAGGAGAGATAGTACATATCTCGAGTTCCATATGCTAGCGCAGTTGGAAGTCTGATGTATGCTATGGTCTGCACTCGACCAGACTTAGCATTTGCTGTTAGTGTGGTCAGTCGGTTTATGGTTCAGCCTGGGAAGGAACATTGGGAAGCTGTTAAGAGGATTTTCAGGTATCTTAGAGGTACTTCAGATGTCGGTCTCTGTTATGGGAACGATACTCGATGTTTAGTGGCTGGTTTCTCAGATTCTGATTATGCTGGAGATGTGGACAGTAGGAGATCTGTGACTGGTTATGTGTTCACTCTTGGAGGTTCTGTTTTAAGATGGAAGGAAACTCTACAACCTACAGTTACTTTATCTACTACAGAGGCAGAGTATATGGCCTTGACAGAAGCTGCTAAGGAGGGAATTTGGTTAAAGGGGCTGGTTAATGATCTAGGCCTACATCAGGATCAGGCTATAGTATATTGTGACAGCTTGAGTGCAATATGCTTAACCAAGGATCAAGTCCATCATGAGAAGACGAAGCACATTGATGTCAGGTATCACTTTCTGAGAAATGAGAAGAGAATTGAAGTGAAGAAGGTAGGGACAGCTGATAACCCTGCTGACATGTTCACCAAGCCAGTTTCTGAGAGCAAGTTCCAACATTGCTTGGACTTGCTCAATATCACAAGTTAGTAGTCTGAGCCCTTGTCTAGGGGCATCTGAGGCAGAGAAAGGTTCTGGCACTATCATGGTGTATCTGTTTTTGTTGCTGGGAGGATTCAAGTCAAGGTGGAGATTTGTTGATATGCCTTGAATAAGTCGTTGGCCGGAATACTACGGGGAGTCCGAGTCAGAGGTCCAGGGGGCGACGCCCCCGGCGGGGGGCTAGGGGGTAGCACCCCCCGCCTAAACGGTATACGTAATGTATTATCGCTGGATTTGTTTTCCGTTTTCTAATCGAATTAGGGTTTATTTCTTTGCCCTATATATATATACATACGTTGTACCTAGAATATGTATCTCAGTATTCTGCTCTATAATAAAACTCTGCTTTCTCTGTTGTGGATGTAGCTAACGTAACAGTTAGTGAACGACGTAAATCTCTGTGTCTCGATATCTATTATTGTTCTCGTTGGATCTCTCGTTACAACATAAACAGAAAATGATACAAAAAGAGTTGGTGATGATTTATTCATTCTATAGACATGATTGGTAAAGTTTTATGATTCATGAGTAGTTCACAGCGGTATCATTAGAACATCTCCAATGATGTATGGATATTTATCCTATTTGGAAACCTACAAAAAAGTATTTAATAACATGGAGTATAAATAAAAAATTTGTTTTTGATAAACATCTCCACTGATTGTTATATCCATGTTTTTTTTGATATACTTGTCACTTGTTTGTAGAACAATTAACTCATAAAATTAAGAAAATAAAATAAAACAAAAACAAACTAATGACGTGGGTATGGATAAGAGTTTTTACAAACCCATACTCACCTCCAAACTCAAACTTCCATATCAGATTAAATTTTAAATATCTAACAACCATTGGAGAGGTTTTTTTATTGAAAGTTTCTAAAATCCTAGATGATACCAATATTTTTAGAAACCCATACTCCATTGGAGATGTTCTTAGCACATTTAAAACATCCACAATGCTATGCATTTTTAGCAATTTTACCCCAAAACTTGTTCACAATGCACTTTTGGGTAAGTTGTTGTACGAAATTGCCAAACCTATGAAAAGTCATACAAAATATGAAAAGACTTGATTTTTAATCATGTTTGAACTTCATATGAACTTTTGCATTGTGGTTGTTTGTCTCATATTATCATCTAATTATTATTTTCGTTTAACACATAATAAAATTCTCTTTATATCTTTTTTCTCTTGCTTGATATCTTGTATTTGCATCTCCTTTCTTCTCTTTGAATCCCAAGGAGCTCGATATTGCATTTTCTTTTATCGTTCTCCATTAGTTAGCATCAGAGCCAATAATTTTAGATTCCCATCTTTGGGTATCCTTTCGCAAAATCCTAATCTTTTACAAAAAAAAAAAAAAAAGCTAACTTTCTTTCTTCACCATACATTTAATTCCTTTTAGACAATAGAAAAAGAAACTAATATTGATACCGAAATTTCCAAGTTTTCTAAAGAATTGATTGAGAAATTTGACAAAAAGCACAAGAAAATTCAACTAGACATGTCGGACTTTAAAAGAGATTTAGCTCAAATCATAGAACATATGAATATCTCCAAAGAAGAATCTCCTACGTAACATCAAGGGAAAGATTATAGTACCGAAAATAATGAGGATTCATCGTCAACTAAAAAATAGAATTAGCATTATATCCGCTGCATCAGTTGGCGTCCTGGTGAAAAATATATGATACTAGTGGAAATTGGGCTATCTATGACACATTAAAACGACACAAACAAACTATTGGGACAAAAAGTTAAGTAAACAAAAGGGTGCATATCTTCTGAACAACTAGGCATCAGTTCACTATGGTGTGATAAATAAAAGGGTTTATACATTTGACTTGGGTCTTATTGTAAGATGTCAAGCCAGATTCAGATTCCAAATTAGATCCAAACAAACAAAGAGCACGTTTTTTTATACCTTTATGAAATAACAGAGAAAAGCCCCATAGGAATTGGGCTTTGAGAGCCTTATGGAATACATATTTTGGTCGAAATGGGACCTATAGGCACTTTTCTTGGTTCTCTATGATAACTTTCGTGATGAGCACATAACCAATTGTACATCTTTAATTCTCACCTTCAAATTTGGTCCTATTATTGATCAAGTCTTTCATTTTGAAAGAGAATTTCAACCTTCATAATCCACATGATGTGTAATTGCATCTCCAACCCAACTGGTTTCCAAACCAATTTTACACCCCTTGTCATGGGTAGGAATTTTTTTACATTTCCATTCCTACAATACTGGCTCAGCCCCTGTCTGCCAACGTATTCATTGTGCACTCATGTATGATCGCATAGTGAAAACTCAAAAAGGTATAAGATGCCAGAGGAAATTAAAAAACTATTACCAAATCAGATACAAATTCTTCGGCTTAAATAAGGATGTTTTGAATTACGAAACGCAACTGATGCCTTCTAACTACAAATTACCATGTGGATCCGATATTATTATCTATTATAATATTGAAGATGATCAACCTACCGTTGATGATTTCTTGTTCATTTCTGGTCAGATAAAGGTTCTTAACATGTAATCGAAGGAATTTGTAATCCTCGGTTTAACTCTTTGACACACAAGACAACAACCGCAACTTTTCTTTTTTATAAAGAAGAAGCTTTATTAGAGAAAAATAGAGAATGTACAGAGTTCTATCCTACAAGGAGTAAGAGAACTAAATGAAACAGAGAATAGAAATTTAAAAAATTATAGAAATATAAGATCCCAATTATGCAGAATACTGCCAGAGTTCCTATTAAAGCTACATCTGAAAACTGAGGCCCAAGAAAATAGCATAGCTCTAACATTTTGTCCAAAGATATCAACGGCTTTGAGTTTTTCTTCACGTTGGCATCCTAATGTGTATGTTATTTAAGGCAATGACATTTTAAATACATTCAAAAGTTTCAATGATACTTTGATGATGATGGTGGTACTACAAAAACATGCAGGAGTTGAAGGGAAACACAACTGTTTTTCAAAGTTTTTAGTTAATTTTTTTTTATTATGATTGATTAAGGATTTAGCTATGGACTTTTGGGACTTTTAATGAGGGAATATTTCCTTGAACAAAATAAGGATTGATAAGGGCACCTCAATCCACATAACCATTTGCTATTCAGGGGAACCTTACTATCCTTTCTATCGAGAAGGGGATAATGTCATCCCAATTCAAAACGAATATTACATCCAACAAAGATCATAGTAAAATTGTAGGTACTTGTTCACTTTGCGGTTGAGTTTCAACAAATTCAGTTACATAAAGATTCATGTTATAAGAATGAGATGTTATGAGTTTCAACAAATTCAGTTACATAAAGATTCATGTTATAAGAATGAGATGTTACTCTGAGTTCCAAATCAAGTATTATGACCTTATAGTTATAGTTACAACACACAATAAGAGCTTACAGCGTTATTTTTGTAGCAAAGGTAGAGCTTACAACGTTAGTTTTGTGATGTAAATACTTCAAGCTGCTAGTATAAAGTTAGTCGGAAGAATAATAGATTTGTCTATCGATATTTAAATGATGGGTTCTTTTTTGAAACTACTTGCGGTTCCGAGAAAACTAGAGTTATTACTAGACCACATCAAAATGGCCTAGACATTCAAAATGGCGTATGTGGCTGTGGGGTAAAAAATAAAAGATATGCAAGATATTAGAGGAAACTGAATAACTACTAAAAAAATCACATCCAATAACCTGGAATTTTATTTTATTCGATTAATAGGTAGGTCAAAAATTACAACACTTGATGTGATCTTTGTACTATTGCTGAATGAATAATTCTCAACTTTTATACTCCATTTTTCTCAATGGATTGTTGTGTGTATGTTTAATAAATTTAGTGTCCGATTAGATATAAGGAATTTCATGGTATTTTTGTTTGTCTCTATATTTGCAGTTGTATTTCTTGTTCTTGATGCTGTTAATTAATGGATTATTTTTGGATTCCATCGCTAATGTCCCTGTGATTAACCAGTTGGAATGCAACTCTTACTTTGTTGAAAAGATCCGAGGAATGCGTTTTCATCTTTTCTTATCCTTTTCATTTAAGGAGTTTCTTGAATCGTTGGAGGCTTTGCATTAAGTTGTTGTTATTTTTGTGTTCGTGCTTGTTATTTTTAAAGTTTGGTAATTTGTGTGGTCTGTCCTGGTGGTGTAGTTCATCATCGAGGTTGTGTGCCTAGTTAGCAATTTTTCGGATTATTCATGAATTGTACATAAATTATTCTGAATCCGTTTTATATACGAATTATAGATGTACGTATGGAAATCCGATTTAGTTTAGCGAAAATTTTATGATATTATCTACAAAGTAACTACCCCATATCATCCACAGACTAGTGGTCAAGTAGAGGTTTCCAACAGGGAGATAAAACCTAATTTAGAGAAAATAGTTAATCCTAATCGGAAAGACTGGTCATTGAGGCTTACTGATGCCTTATGGGCTTACCGTATTGCGTTTAAAACCCCCATTGGAATGTCACATGATCTTTAACTGTACAGTGATACCTGATTTCTTGGGAATAACCTGAACGGAACTGACTTACTGTCTAAAATGGGTATATAATACCCACATATAACAACTTAAGCACCCCAGTTTGAACTACTTCTTTCATGTTAGGGTTCATCCAACGTTGCATCTCCCTAGAAGGCTTGGTGTCATCCTCTAAATGAATTTGATACATACAAACAGTAAGACTTATACCCTTAATGTCCGCTAAGGTCCACCCTAAAGCTTCTTTGTTGTCTTGAAGAACGTTCACTAGCCTACTTTCCTGATCACTATCCAAGTCGGATACTACAATTACAGGCAAAGTCTAAGATGGGCCTAAAAACACATATTTCAGAGTATCTGGCAATGGTTTGAGGTCCAACTTAGGAGGCTCTTCTAAAGAAGGAATTAAGGTAGAATTAGAAACTGGTAGTGGTTCACTTAGCTTTCCATCTATTAATATTAACACAGGGGTAGAGTCTAACAGAGCATTCACTTGATCAATGGTACTATCATCGTCAAAATCTAAGCCGAAATGGGATAGATCAACTCTTATATGGATCTTCAGATAAGATGTTTGGTAATGACTCATGAACTAATGTTCCTATCATGTTCACCTCTTCAATGCACGCGTCATCTAGCTCAGGGGGGTTGCTTACTAATATTGAAAATATTCAGCTTAATAGTCAGATTACCAAAAGATAAATTCATAATACAATTTTGACAGTTATTGGTCGCATTAGATAAAGCTAAAAACGAGTGACCTAATATCACATGTATCTGGTTTTATGGGTCAGGAACAGGTTGGGTATATAGTATAACAAAATCCACAGGATAAATAAACCTATCGACCTCAATAAGAACATCTTCGACAATACCACGAGGAATTTTCACATACCTATCAGCTAAATGAAGTTTTATCTGGGTAGGTTTTAAGTCACCAAGTCCTAGATGGAGGTACACATGTTACGGAAGTAAGTTCACACTAGCTCCTAAGTCAAGTAACGCTTTCTCTACACGGTAGTTACTTATTGTGCAAGAAATGGTAGGGGAACCTGGGTCTTTGTACTTATGAGTTGTATTGTTCTCGATAATTGAACTCACATGACTAGCTATAAAGGATTTTTTTTGTACAATAAGCTTTCGCTTTCGTATACAAAGATCCTTAAGGAACTTGGCATAAGTAGGAATCTGCCTAATTGCATCTAATAAAGGAAGATTGATATCGACTTGCTTAAAAATCTCCAATATATCATTAAAGTCGGATTCCTTCCTAGTTGGTACTAGAAGTTGTGTGATGTGTTTTAGAATAGTGGTAAATAAAGTGTTCGATTCTCGAACTTGTGAAGGTAATGATTTTAGAAAATAATGGATTTAATCTAAACTAATAAAAATCAGGAAAATAAACTAGAGATGATTTTTAGAAAATATTGGAGAAAACCAGGAATCAGGATTTAGTTATTCCTAACAACTATGTGATTAATCGGGTAATTCTTTTTAAATAAATTAATGCTCAAATATTGCCAAAATAGGTTTTTATGCAAACAAGCAGAGGTAAATCACAAGCATGGGACATCAGAGGTTGTCAACCCAGCATGACCCATCAAACAAAAACACCACTACTGAATGAAAACCGTTTTTCTGTTTCAAAACTATGCAATTTTAACAAGTAAAGAATTGTAAATAATTAATTAAAAATAGACTTACCACATAAAATTGAGAGAAAAACCTCCTCCATCATCCCAGTAAATAAACTTAGCTCATGGTGGAGAAAACATGCTCAAAATACTCTTGCATTGCTCAAAAAGTGCTTACAATGGTGAAATAGGTGTAAAACAGCTGATTAGATACGCATATAAGCGTTACAGGTGAAGGTTCAGCCGTTACACAAAGGAATAAGGCAACAGAAAGGTAAAGAAGCTACGTAACAGAACAGCAACACTTATAAGTGTTGCGTGCTCTTCTTCTCCGGCTCCAGCTGATGAAGAACACCTTGCCGGCCATGCCGGATCGTTGGCAGTATTCCGGCGAGTCTTTTCTTTGATCTCTAAGCTTCCGTGATACTTTTTAATCAATTCTCTTGGTATATATAGGTTGTACAAACCATAGGGAGTCTTCCAAACCCATTCAAACATGTTAAAATCTATCCAAATCTTCACAAATCTGATTCCAAGCCGGAATCCAATTTTCCGTCCAAATTCATGATTGTGCAATATTCTCCGGCGTAAATCACTCTAACTTGATGTGTTTGAGTTGGTCTTGGACTCTTGTAGTTTTTGGAACAAATTGGAATTGAAAACAACCCATTTTCACGTTGATTCAGTTGACAGCAGTTTCACTTCGTGTTCCCGCCACTTTTGTTTTTGAAATGAGAATGGGTGCCCCCAATCCAAAATGTGGGTGCCTTTAACACTTTTTCGAGCCAATTTTTCCGCAAATATTTATTTCTCAAAAATACCTACAAAGACATAAAAATACATATTAAATGCAAAATCGAATACTAACTCACTAGAAATTAAGGTGCAAATTAGACACTAAAATGTGTCTATCATTGTGGGAATGGGGTTTGGGCATAAAATCGGGCTCATCAAGAACCGCATTGGACTCTGTAGAGACTTTATCAGTCTTTTCAACTATAGGCTCAGAAGGGTGAACTACAACATGTTCACTATCGGGCAAGGTTACCTTATTGTCTACCACTCTACCACTCCTAAGGGTTTTAATTAAATTCACATGATTTGATGATTTCTCACCCGAAGATAACTCATAAACTCCTCTAGGCTTGGGTTGTTGTTGACTAGGGAACTTACTTTTTTCTATCAAAGACTCATTTGTCTGACTAACCTGGATCCGAAGATCAGAAATAGCATGTTTGTTTTTCGGTGCAATTTTATTATTATCCTGTAAACTTTGTTTCATTGATTGCTGAAACTTAACAGTGTTATGAGATAAAAAGGTGAAAGACTCTTCTAAACGCATGATCTTCTTATCTGAAGGGCTCTGAAATTGTGCTGATCTAGAAGGATTCTTAGTATAACCAAAACCTGGGGGAACCTGAGGGTTACTAGATTGAACTTGATTTTGGCCCTTAGACCAAGAAAGGTTTGGATGGTTTCTCCAACCCGGGTTATAGGTTTCTGAATATGGGTCAAACTTATGACAATTATCATATCTAGTGTTATTGTAAAGAGCATGGGCTTTCTCTTCAACAGACTTTCCTTCCCAAAATGACTTGGGCTCTATTCTACAACTAGATTGACTCAATTCTAAGACTTCTAACCTATTTGCTATGGCTGCAATTTAGGAATCTGATTCAAGAATTCCATCTACCCTATTGACATTACCTTTGCTCAGTAAAATTTTTCTCTAGGGTTCCTTCCTACATTCCCATTGCTGGTTTTTTTTTTTGGAAATTTCATTTCAAAATGCCATTGCTTCATTAACAGTTTTACTATCTAAACTCCTTGTACACAATGACTCGACCATGGTCGTCGTTGGATAATTTAGCCCTTCATAAAGGATCTGGACTAGTCTAACATTTTCTGAACCGTGATGGGGACATTGTATCAACAAATCATTGAACCTTTCAAAATACCTATACAAAGATTCCCCCTCTTGCTGCACAAATATGGAAATATCGTGCCTAATGAATGATGTTTTGTGCCTAGGGAAAAATTTAGATAAAAAGGAAGCGATAATATTTTCATATGTTTCGATGGATTCAGATGACAAACTATATAACCAAGATTTGGCCTTGTCTCTCAGGGAAAAAGGAAACAACCTAAGCTTCAAAGCTTCATCAGACAGGTTGTGAATTCTTAGGGTACTACATGTTTCTTCAAATTCCCTAATGTAAAAGTAGGGGTTTTCATTTTCTTTTCCTAAGAATATTGGGAGCATCTGTATGGTCCCAGGTTTTAACTTATAGTTTGTTTGAGTTTCAGTTAACTTGATACATGATGGACGAGAAATCCTAGTGGGATTCAACAAATCTTTAAAGTTGTCATTTCTTGCACAACTGGAAAACTAGGAATAACTTCCTCACTAAGAGACAAAAATTCTTAAAACTAAAGTTTCCAAAAATCAGGCTCTCAAAAGAAGGGTTTCCTAAATTCTAAATTTCAAAGACAGAGTTTATATTCTCGTCAGTGATCAAACGACCACTAGAATCTCTTCTCAAGGAACGCTCACTCAAGGCTTTAGGCGGCCTGGGCATGCAATAAACAAAAAATATGAATTGAAAGGGAATTCTATACAAACACAAACAAGGCCGGGTCAACCAAATCATACCTACTGAATCTAGCAAACAAAAAACATGCAGACTTCACTTAGATTGTTTCTAGACCAGCTTCTGTTTTTCCAAAAGGCAACAAGTGTTTAAAAAATCTCTTAGAACGATCCGAATTATATTAGTCGAATAAAAACAGGTTAAGCTCTAAGGAGCTTTGATAACCCTGCCTCTTTGGAAACGTTTCCTTAGGTTACAAGGCGACTCAAATCTACTTAAAATAGTCTTCCTAAACTTTGAGTTAGGCTAACAGAGTAACCAATACAGTCCTTTTGAATGAATTTCTAGTAAGCTCGATACCCCATCGGTCTCCTTTATAGTCCAATTTAATGAATTAGGTTCGCGTTAGGTAACGTGTTCCTAAGGTGGGTAAGAAGGAAACGTTGATGAAATCCGAGTCCTTATCTTATATGGCCAGTCCTTGTCCTTTACTAGAAAATAAATTCGTATTCAGTTCCTCAATATATATGCATACGAAGGAATACAGTAAACCCACTTGCAGGGTATTCGTGGGTTGATCAAGTCTTACCTCCTGTACCAGACGGGGGATGAATCTGTTGTAGTCGACTCGGGCAATCGACTCCTGTGTTAGTGTACGAACCTGATAGGCCGAGACAATATCGTAATTGTCATCCTTCCCTGTTGCAGTTTATATTTAAATTACCCTTCCGTAGGGTTTAAAAATAATAATAATGTCCAAAATCCCAAAATAAAGTCCAAAAGTTTCTAAAAATAAAAGAATAAAATACAGAAATAATAAAATATTTCTTAATATAATTTTCTAAAAAAAGAAACAAATAAAATCTATTTAAAAATAAAATTATTTGTCCCCTTTTCCGTTCTTTTAGCTTTAACTTTTTAACTTCAAGTCTTTAATCATCAAAATCTTTGGCTTAATTTCCTTTGTATTTAACATCAAAAACCTTTGTTAAAAAGAAAAAAATACCAAAGAAACATAAAATGGAACAAAGTAAAAATAATATTAAAAACAAAAACAAAAACATAAAAATAAATCTAAAACTCTAACCTAAAGACAAGTCCGCGTCGGCAGCGCCAAAAACTGATGTGTTGTAGAATAATGGTAAAATGGGTTTCAAACTCTCGAACTTGTGAATATTGATTTTAGATTCAAACTCTTATATTTAAATTAGAAAAATCAAAACAAAGTTGGTATTAAGATTAAAGAGGCACCGAGACTCAGGATTCCACCATTAACCAATTAAAGTGATTCAGTCTAATCAATATTCATGCAATTCTTTACATTTAAAGTGATTGTAATATGTCGAAAAAGTAGATTTTCAAAGCAACAATTGTAAATCGAAAGTATAGAACATCAAAAATCCTAGGCTAAGCATGCTCTATCAAAACAAATCACAACTGTTTAATAAAAAAATTTAAATCAATTTTTAATCAAAGCAAATAATCATAAAAGAAATTGCAAAAATTAATTAAAATAGAAATATACCACTTTTCTTGGAACAATGGCTTCCTCTGTCGCCTCAACAAAGGGGTTTAGCTCCTCATATTAATTACTTGCGCAAAATAATGTTTCATGGATCAAAGTGTTTACAAATGATGAAAAAAGGAGAAAAATAAAGAAAAAAATCATTTTGCAACGTTTATAGGCGTTACAGAGCAAGGCTGAAAATAAACGTTGCAGATGTGTTGAAAAACCCTTGCAGCTGAAGATAAATGTTGCAAAAACGAAGATCTCTGTTGCAAATGGATGAGGAAATCGTGGATGAGAGGTTGAAGAAACTATTGCCGTAGCCTCTGTTCTTCGTGTTCTTCAACAACAGCAGAGAAAAAAATCTTCTGAAGTGATTTATCTCCTTTCTCTTCGTCTCCTGAGCTCTCCCCCAAAAAATCGATATCTCTATGTTCGTTCCCACAACTCATATATATACCCACATGACCTCAAATCACTCGATTTATTTCCAAATATCTCCTTCTTCTTTTTTTTCAAAAAATTCTCAGAAATTTTATTCTCTCCTTATCTTTTTGTACGCGTCTTAATGATGCAACAAATGCTCTAGTTGAACACCATAAATAGAGAAGATATCATCTATAATCTTCCATAATACCAGCAAATAAAAAAGAACCGAGAATATTATTCTTCCCTGTTTTGGAGAGACGCGACGAAATCTTCTCTTGTTCACATAACTATTTTAATTACCAGCCTTGTTTGGACAAGACAAGATAATCCCAATCCAACTGCACAAGAAAATCTCTCAAAATCTCTCCAAATCAATGCAGCATATCATACGTTTAAACTGAATTCAAAAAACTTTTCCGCCAAAATTATGTGTCTCCGGTGAAGAAGAAGGGGTGCCCCTATCCACTATGTGGGTGCCTTTATCAATTATGGGTGCCTATATAACTTTTTAAGCCATTTTTCCACAAGAGTTTGTCCTTCAAAAATACCTACAAATACAATAAGATAATAATATTAATACAAAAATTGAGAAAAAATAATATAAATATGAGAACAATTAAGACACAAAAACGTGTCTACCTAGAGAAAAAAACCGACATGCTGACGTCTTAGCATATCATTCATCAATGCTGAAAGACCAAAGCACCTCCACAATTAAAATTGGATGAATATATGAACCATCCATCAAGGTACAATCAGCTGAAAATTTGGAAGAAGAGGTAGGTGAAGATCTTAAAGATGAAGCCATAAAAGATTATGCAACACTTCCACATGGATCAGAAGATCAATCACAACTTGAAGAAGATTGGAAGCACCCATTATACCAATATTTGCATAATGGAATATCGCCCGCAAGTGTAAAAGATGCAAGAAAAATTCAATCCAAGTCCGTGAATTATCAATTGCGGGATAGAATTTTATACCACAAATAATTTCTTGGCCCGTTGCTTCGATGTTTAACAAGAAAAGAGGGACAACGTATTCTCACTGATATTTATTATGGGGACGCAGAAAATCATAGTGGAAGTCGCTCACTTGCACTCAAAACAAGAATGCTAGGATATTATTGGTCATATATGAATAAAGATGCAGCCCATCTAACAAGAAGATGTGAAAAATATCAACGGTTTGCTAAAAGAATTAAAGCCCCTGTACTAAAACTGAATTTTGTATTAAACCCTTGACCCTTTGTAAAGTGGGGACTGGACATAGTTGGACCTTTAGTAGAAGGTACGCAAAAAAGAAAATACTTGATTGTAGCAACTAATTATTTCACTAAATGGGTCGAAGCAAAAGCTTTAGTGATGTGATTTAAATCGTGTACCGCAAGTGCACGACTATCGATCGGATAGTATGCAAGCACGAGTCGTTCCGTTGGGACTAATTACTCTTACTTTTAATTACTAATTACTAATTACTAATTACTATCGATTCTTACTAATTACTAATTAAATAAAATGCTAAAAAGATGAATAATAAGTAAAGCTAATAAATAAAATAAAAAGATAAGAAAAACCCAGGGCTTAGAATTTCACCACTATTATGTATACTAAATTATTTAACCAATTCTCTATAAAATTCTTCATAAAATTGCTCAAGACGATTTAGGACCAATATGTGCGCCTCGGAAGATAAAACGTTATACTCAATCAAATTTTTCTAAATACTAATAATTCCTTTTACTTAAGGTCTGGTTAATAAAATAAGAATATAAAACCTTTGATTGAAACACAAAGACATATAAAAGAATTATTATTGAAAATGAATTAGAACTCTCTTAATACACATCATAGAGCTTCATCTACAGCCCTAATGAAGAGATTATTTCATTACAAAGGAAAAATAAAAAGAAAAGAAAAGAAACAAACTAAAACTACTCGTTCCACTAGACTAGAAAAATAAACTCTCTCTCTTCATGTAAATTTGACCTCTATTTATACCCAAGTCTTCAAAATCTTCAATAATCTTCTCATTTAATTAATATAGTATTAAATTATAATACCTACTAAATAAATGGAATAACAATTATGGGAAATGTGTAGATTTCCAACTAATAATTTTATATCTTCCTTGTTTCTAAGATTTTCTCCTCTGTTCTCCATGCGGAAGGTACTATGTTGATCCTCCAAATCTTTTACAGACAAGGCAAGTTAAATTTTTAAATTTGGTTGCATACATTGTCAGAAAAATAAACAATATAATCTCCCATATATTATTTTCATCCATGATGTTTTCCTTTTATTTCTTTTACTTTCTTTCCATATCACAAGCTACAAGTCACAAACTTAATTGAGCTCATATTTACACCCATGAATAATTTATTCTTCAGTCATAATGTGTTCAACCCATCCATATATTGAGATAGCAAGGTAATATCTGAGACTAGCTTCTGTTTTTGTCCAATTTACGAGCAAAGTTCCACATTTTGGCGCAATCAAGCTTTATTTGTCAAATATTGCAAAACTAAAGAAAACCATCAAATATGTACAAAATAGAGAACTAATAATTGTAAATTAAGATGTAATTTATGAAGTGTTTACACACTCATGAAATACCCTCAAACCTACATTTTGCTAATCCTCGAGAAAAATAAAAGTGAAAACTAATCTAAAAATGAAATAAAATCCTAACTCACTTTCACAGGAATCGCGACTACACTTAGCACGTGTAACAAGCCTTTAAACCCCCTAGGTGGTCCTAGTGGACGAGTGTTTTCTCGTGAGCATTTATAAAGAGATATACTCACAAAACCTTTACTCCATCTTTTAGCTACTTGTGAACGATTGAGGATAGACACTAAACATGCTATTTAGTTGACTACTAAATGCTTTGGCTACGGGAGGAATTACCCTATTTTGAATCCAATTGATATACACGAGTTTGCACTCAAGCGAACTAAAAATTCATATATAAGAAAACAAATCTCTACTCAGATAGTCGTACAATGAACTACAATACTCAGAATCTAACTAACCACAATCACATGAATAAATTAAGAAGATGGATATGAAGATAGAAGTATGTGCATGTTGACTAAGGTGAACGGTGTTTCCTAGAATATCTATATGAACATTGTGCCAAGATGAACCCTAAAGGATTGAGGTATGCACCCACTGGTATGAATCCTAATTCTATTATCAAATCAGCTGGTATATACAAGGGCCCCAGTGGTCGATTTACTGAATATATACAATTATTTTTATTTTTATTTTTATTTTATTATTTTATTATCGACAATATGATTAGATCTTTTGAATCTAAGCGCATGCTCCTTGTCAGTAGATTACATGATAGTTCTCATGGATCCTGCGTTCCATGTTTGCTTAGATGACGGAGACAGGGAGAACGCACACATATTGCTATTTAAGTGTCAATTTTTTTTGTCAAGTTCAAATAAATAATGGGGCTTGATCTCAATCACTCTACTTCATCCTAACAATGACAACAAGGCGATACTAGTGCTCCACCAAATCAGTTAAAGAAACACAAAAAGTTTCAAAAATAAAAACAGAAGGTGATACGGTGACGACTACGAAATATGGTGACGACTATCATGTTATTTCTAACAGAAGAACCATTTTTTTTTATGAGTAGACCATTTAGATAGGCACATCAACTCCTATAGACAAAATTTTTATTTCCATCTAGCTAGAATAATTGAGTCAAGAAAAAGAAAACGTGGAGTGAAGTCGGGAAGATAGTTTTCTGCCATTGTTGTTGGCTGTGAAGGATGGGTGTTTTGGTTGTATGAATGTTTGATGTGTTGGTGGATTTGGGTTGTTATTGGAATCGATGATTTGCAGGGAAGGAGATGGGGAAGAGTTTACAAATCATTGGCATAGTTGCTTCTTCATTTTCTGTCACGTACAACAAGTGTTTGATAAAAAGCTTGACCGAAAGATTAAAGAAAAAAGCCTAGAAATTGTTGGTCGAGTTATTGTCCGGCTCAAACTTCTTCGAGGCAACCGAGTCGCCAAAATCACTCGATTAATGCATTGACGAGGTAACCAGGGTATATTGAGGCGTTGAGGTGATGTACCTGTGAGTCGTGCGCCTTTGGCGCCTTCGACAACATAGCCTACAATTACCTTCAATTTGCAGTTGCACATTGCGCAAGTCATATCCTAATTCAAGTAGATCTATGCTTTATACCATGTCTACCATTCTTGTAAAATTAAGTCCCCACTATCATTTGAATTCACATCCCACTGGTTGTTAGAAATTGATTAGCAATTAAATCATACATGTGGATCATGTTTCCACATATATTCCCATGTGCCTCCGTCAGTAGGTACTGTTCCATATGCACAATACAAAAAAAAACTAGAATCAAACAAAATATGAAGCTCACAAGACACTGCTCAACTGAAATTTAAATTATATCCCTTATAATATCGCTAGCAAGGGAACAGAGTATCCGAGATCGCATCCTAGGGGTTGTTATCTACTTGATTATTATCTTGTGAACCATGTTTGGTACAAAATTTTGTATTAGATGATGGACTGTATAGATTTGTTCTAGTTGTCTTATACATAAACAGATAGAGAATCAAGCAAATTACCAGATATTACTTTTATTAATCCAAGTAAAAGATTCGTCAGGTAACGAATCAATCAACAATTGTACGAACTCGATCCAGATGCATATATTTTGCTACATTGCTACTCTATGCGATCATCTATAAAAACTTACACTGAGGAAGACAACATACACAGAAAGAAAATGAAGTATCAAACAACAACATCTTTAATGGCTTCATTTAGCATGTCCTTGTATTTCTTTTTATTTCTATTAAGCACATCACTTTCGATCTCAATGGCGTTGTTATCGGATGAACAACCAGAGAACTTCCTTGTTCATGTCTCTAAATTAGAAAAACCATCCATCTTTACTTCGCACCATGAATGGTATACGTCTACACTCCAATCTCTTCCTCATTCATCTCATCACCGAGAGATCCTTTACACTTACACTCATGTTATGCATGGTTTTGCGGCCCGTCTTACACCTATGCAAGCTTCTCATCTACTAAATCTCCCTGGAATTGTCTCAATCCTTCCAGAAGAGATTCACCATCCCGAGACCACTCGTTCTCCTGCCTTTCTTGGTCTGAGTGAGAAATATGGTCTTTGGCCTAATTCGAGTTATGGCGAGGATGTCATTATTGGTGTTCTTGATTCCGGGATTTGGCCTGAACTGCCGAGTTTCAGTGATACCGGGTTATCTACAGTACCAAATAGGTGGAAAGGTATTTGTGAGACAGGTCCTGATTTTCCGATAACCTCCTGCAACAGAAAATTAATTGGTGCCAGAGCTTTCTATAAAGGACACCGACAGCTCAATGAGTCGTTGTCGCCAAGAGATCCAGGCGGACATGGTACTCATTGTGCCTCTATCGCAGCTGGATCTTCGGTTAAGAATGTTGGATTCCATCAATTTGCAGTAGGAGAAGCGAAGGGAGTTGCCACTGGAGCAAGAATTGCTGTATACAAGATATGCTGGAGCAAAGGATGTTCTGGTTCAGATATTGTCGCAGCGATGGATCAAGCCTTGGAAGATGGAGTTGATGTGATATCTTTATCTGTTGGTGGTAAAGGAAATGCTAAGCCATACAATTTGGATCCAACTTCGATCGCTGCTTTCGGTGCTATGGAAAAGGGAGTTCTTGTTTCTACCTCTGCTGGAAATGCAGGACCTGGTCCATCCACTACAAATAAAGTCGCGCCATGGATGTTAAGTGTTGGGGCATCGACAATTGATAGAGAATTTCACGCAGATGTCATTTTAGGGGACGGTAAGATTTTCGATGGTTTCTCATTGTATTCTGGCAAACCATATGGGAATTCGTCAACCAAATTAGTTTACGCTGGTGATATTGGTAATGAATTTTGCAACAAAGGCTTTGCTTCAAATTCTTCTAAAGTTACTAAAAATATTGTTCTTTGTAAATCTGGTGGTGGCGTCAATAGATCTACAAAAACGAACATGTTGAAAAGAGCTGGTGGCGTCGGACTGATTCTAGAAGAAGATCCAAAAGAAATCGGGTATGGATTGTCAGCTATACATCAAACACCTGTTGTAGTGGTTGATATGGACACTGGAGCTGCAATTCGTGAATACATCAAATTAGATCGAAATCCAACAGCTATGTTCAAATTTGAAAGAACTGTGATTGGTAATTCGCCACCAGCTCCTAAACTTGCTTCCTTTTCTAGCCGTGGTCCTAACAATTTGACACCAGAGATTCTGAAGCCAGATGTTATTGCACCTGGTGTTAATATTTTAGCCGGTTGGATCAAAGATTCATACAATATAATATCTGGTACATCCATGGCATGTCCACATGTGAGTGGATTGGCAGCACTGCTTCGTCAAGCTCATCCGAAGTGGTCACCAGCTGCAATCAAGTCTGCTCTTATGACAACTGCTTATAACATTGATAATTCAGGTAAGTATATTAGTGATCTCTCTACTGGTCGATTTTCAACACTATTTGAGCATGGGTCAGGGCACGTGGATGCAAACCGCGCTCTAAATCCGGGTTTGGTGTATGACAGTGTCCCTGATGATTATGCTGCATTTCTTTGTTCCCTTGGATACACTCAACGCCAGATTTCTGTATTTGTCAAGAGTAAGAAGGTTGATTGCGGATCAGTAGGGTTATCAAGTCCGGGTAATCTTAACTATCCATCATTTTCAGTCGTCTTTCAATCAGGAAAAGTTGATACCGTCAAGTATAAGAGAGTCGTTATGAATGTTGGAAGTTCAGTGGATGCAGTTTACAAAGCAAGGATTAGAAATCGAACACCATATGTTAAGATAAGTGTTTCTCCAACTAAACTTGTGTTCGACAAGAATAACACCAGCTTGTCTTATGAAATTACATTTGTTTCTAGTCTAAACGATCCTGCAGACACCGGAAAACACGAATTCGGGTCAATCGAATGGTATGATGGAGTACATGTTGTGAGGAGTCCAATTGCCTTTAGATGGGGTACTAGTAGCACTGCTAGCTTGATTTCTTCTATTTAATTTACTTCAATTTATCAGCTGTAATTTTCAGCAATGAATAAAATCGGGTTGACATAAGAGAATCAAAAAAGTCTACGAGCAGATATGCATATGTAAAGCCACAATGATATTTCAGCAAATGCAAACATATTCAGTTGTAAATGTTAGTAATTTAATATAACATTCTTTGAAATTTGGTAGTATGGGTATTACATATCTAGCAGCCCAATTTAGAATTTGGTCGAAAAATGAAAAACCTAGCCGATAGTCACTGACTGTGTACTTAACAAATGAAAAACACCAAACAATTAGTTAGGTTCAAAATTAAAACTTAGTAAAATCGGTTAGAAAAGGGTCGGCGAGAGCTAGCCGATTCTGGGCGGTAAGTGACAATTATTTGAATACAAAACTAATCTACGGCTAGATATAGTAAATTAGAACTAGCCGTGTCTAAGCTTGTTCTAGCCGTTGGTAAATCATGTGAAGAACATCACCCATTTATGGTTAGGTCGTATGAATATTTGAACTAGACGTATTTGGATTTGGTTCATCTTATAGTCATCATAGTATTTCAAACAACAAATATATACCTTGAATATCTGATGATTCACGTTTTTAAAGCGATACTTTAAATATCATCGTTTTACGGCCGTAACGACCGATATTGATCACATAAATCCAGACTAGGCTATTATGGTATTAACGAACTCGAAAGCTTCTCCAAGATAAACCGTTTTTTTTTGTCTATCAAATGCTGCACGGAATCAGAACCCAAGAGTTGCAATAACAGCTAAAGTATAAAAGTGATGGTTCAATTAATATTTATATACGTGGTAAATTTCTCTGTTATTTTATTACTGGCGTCCATGATCTTATTACGAAGCAAAATACTTAAAAAACTTTAAAAAAAGAATTAGAAAGTTTATTAGACACACCATACACTTAGGGCTGCACAAAAAACCGAAAAACCGGCAAAACCGCACCGAACCGAGCCAAAAAAAGATCGAACCGAGCCGAACCGAACATCTAATGGTGATGCACGGTTTTGAAAAAAAAAAACGGTTAATGTTGGTTCAGTTTTGGTTCTACCCTTAAACCGAACCAAAAAAACCAAAAAAAACGAATTATTTTGATCGTTAGATTCGTTTAATATTAGCCGTTGATCTACGTCTACCCATCAGATTCATAAGATTCATAACATTCACGGAATCAAGGCCAAGCTGAAGAAGAAAGGAAGAAAAGAAAAAATTAGGGAAGAGTCTGAAAACTAGGGTTCTACACTTCTACTTCTGCCAAACTGGGTAATCCGTCTGAAGATTAGGGTTCTACTTCTCCTCCTTGCAGAAGTCCCTCTCCACAGTTTTAATTCCTCTCCAGACTCCACTCTCCAGGTAATCCCTAATGGTGTAGTTTCTAGTTTTGTTTCTAGTATCTTTTGGTTGGATTGATTTCATATTCAACCATTATAGTTTGTAGAACTGTAATTCTACTTTCCACAGAAATTAACCACTAATTTTTTGACACGGACAATTATCATTCAAACTTTTAGCTTCATATCTATGTTGGTTTCTTAATTTTACAGGGCATCCAAATGTGAAATGTGTCTATTTGTAACAACTGTGTCTGTTGTTTTGAGTAGAAGTTACAATGGTGGGGTGGGTGTTTGTTAATTACCTTTTTATTCATCAAATACAGACTCTTCTATATTACAATGGTGGGTGGGTGTTCTACTTGTATTTTGAGTCTGTATTTGATTTGTGTTTATTGTGGTAATAATATACACAAGAATATGACATGACATCTATGTTTATACAACATGATCAGTAACCCAGAGCTTCAACATGATATTAAAGCTTGCCTTTTTCAGTTACTGAAGTTCCTGATGGGTTACATAACTTACATGGCCACATGGGTATATGTTGATTAACTTGTGATATTTGGGAGAGTTGAGGTCTTTTCTCCAACCCAAGTTCTTGGGATGGTGTTTTCAGACTTGAATAAAAAGAAAGACATTTTGAGTTTCACTTACATGACTTGCTAGGTTCACTATAAGCTGCCATGCCCAGTTCTACAAGCATTCTCTTTACTAGACTAATGTATGTAGACTGTCAGGATTAAAATTTAAATAATAGTTAACTAATTCGTATTAGCTAGTCTCAAATGATAAAGAGTATAAGATTAACTAGAAGAATTTTAATCTTATTTCATGGAATTTCAGTTTTTTTGTTTGTTTGTTTCTTGAATCTGGTGGTTTGGATCAGGGGGCGAGTGTGGAGAATACTTTGGATTCAGTGGTCGAATCTTTAGTTTGGAATCCTGATAGGAAATTTATTTTTGCTGAACAGGTAATTTTGGAAATTGCATCTATCTATATTGAATTTTGTTTGTTGTTTATCTTGATTTCAGTTCTCATTGTTGGTTTTGCTTAAGCTTTACTATTGACGTATATGTGTGCACACTTGGCGTTGCATCTAGGGATCGTATGATGGTAACATACAGTTTAATCTAATCTACTTGACAACAGATCATTCTCCAAAACCCACTAACTTTTTACATCATTTATTGTCGGCCTGTATGAAAGTTTAAGAAATGGTAACCATGTATGCATAGGGAATCAGGGGCACAGTGAGCATTTCTTGTGCATAATGGAAACAACTCAAACATCCAAGACGAGTAATTTCAAGCCTCGTTACATAGGGTAGAGATGATTAGCAGCAATCTTAGTTTCAACCCTATATGGTCTTTCGTAATCAGAATGACATAAGTGTGGGCATTCTGACCAGTAAAATTGTAGACAGTTTTTGCATCATCTCCCACCAAAATTAGTTCTTCTCCACCAACTATATAAGTGGTCAATATTTTATCTTAAGTAAATAAATTCTTTGTTGTATTTCCTAAATATTTGATGCATCTGCAGCACTTAGATATAGGCAAATCCTTGATTTTTTGCCTTGATTTTTCTACTGTTGACTGTTGTGTTGATGCATCTGCAGCATTTAGAGACCTGTTTACACGATGACAAGATCAGCATCAAAACCTCAAAGTGTTGTTGGAGATACAAGTACGATTGGAGATACAAGTGCAGTCGGAGATACAACTCATACAAGTGCAGTTAGAGAGATATGTTCAGCTGGAGATGGAACTGAAATTGGTACAGAAACACTTCGTAAAAAACGTAAAACTATTTCCGAGGTATGGAATCACTTTGATATGGAACCGGAACCTTCTATACATGCTATATGTCGCCACTGTAAAGCAAGACTTGCAGCTGACCCTTCGAAGAATGGGACATCTAGTCTGAATGGTCATATGAAGCGGTGTAAGAGGTACGCGGGTAAGGAAGAAGGACAACAATCACTTGGTTTTGAACCTTCTAGGCTAGGAGAGGAAGCAAAATTGGTGGCTGTTTCTTTTAGTCAAGAGGCATGTAGAAAATCAGTGGTTAAATTTGTTATTACCGATGAACAACCATTTAGAATTGTTGAAGGAGAAGGGTTTAAGGAGATGTGCTGGGTACAAGTCTCGTTATTCAAATGATGAAACAACATCAACTGTTACAAGTATTGGTAATGTTGTTACTCAATCCTCCGGAGTTACAGATGATGAAGACTCTGCTTTGGCTAGTCTTCTAGCAGATAGAGCAAGAGAAGATGAGGAGGAAAGTATCGTTGAGGGGAAGACAGAGTTAGTTCATTATCTAGCAGCTCTACGTGAACCAAGAACTCCTAACTTCGATATATTAAGTTGGTGGAAGATCAATTCCACTAGGTTTCCCGTATTGTCACACCTGGCAAGGGATGTACTATCTATACCCGTCTTTTCCGTTGCATCTGAATCTGCCTTTAGTACGGGAAGACGCGTCATTGATCCATACCGGAGTTCATTATTGCCTAAGACAGTTGAGGCGTTGATTTGCACACAAAGCTGGTTACGGACGCCGGTTGATCTCGATCCTTGTACCTTAGGAACGAATGATTCTGAAGATGTCGACTCAGGTATTACATTATCCTTCTATCTTAGTATAGCATTTGACATACTTAGGTTCTCTTGCTAAGTCCACGTTCATCCATATTGACATAGATGAAGATTGATCCCAATGCGGCAGGTATGACCTCTTTGTTCTACTTTATTGCAACACTTCTTATTTTAGTCGACATAGATGAAGATTGAAGCATATCATTATTCTTCCTTTTGGTACTATATTTTTTGTTTAGTATGCGTGCTTGATAGACACATTTTAGTGTCTAATTTGCACCTTAATTTCTAGTGAGTTAGTATTCGATTTTGTGTCTATTACGTGTTTTTATGCTGTTGTAGGTACATGAGAAGAATAAAGATTTGTGGAAAAATTGGCTCAAAAAGTGTTCAAAGCACCCGGGAAAATGGATCAAGGCACCCACACTTTGGATTGGGGCACCCTTGGATCGGGCTGAGCTGGATCGGGTCAACCCAGCGAGCCAGCGAGTCAACCCAGCGAGCCAGCGAGTTAACCCAGGATCAGCCGATCCAACTCATCGGGAGTTCCTGTTTCAACGGGAAAAGGATTTGTTGCGATTTTTGGGTTGTTTTCGGCAATTGAAGATGACCCATTGCAATTAGAGTTGGAAGAAATCGAAAGACATCAAGAAATCCCAGAAAATCAGCTCGGGAAACCCAATTTTGGCCGGAATCAGGACTCGGTTCCTGTTTGGATTGGGATTGAAGAATTGGAGTGATTTGAGAGAGTTCTATTAGGTTTAGAACTCTCTCTAGGGTTTGTGAAGTCTATAAATACGAAGTGAAGCCAAGAAAATCAGATACAGAAGCCTAGGGAGCGATTCAGAAGAAATCCGGTGAAGTTCCGGTGCCGCCGGTGACCTGCTGGTGCTCCGGCCGGCGTGTTCTTCATCCACCATCACCGAAGAAGACGACTCAGTAACATTTATAAGTGTTGCTGTTCCACTGTTGCAGCTCTGCTCCTGTTGCGTTAAGTTTTAAACGTTCTGTTGCTTAAAGCTCTTTGTAACAGCTGAACCCTGTTCTGTGACATTTATATACGTATCTGTTCAGCTGTTGCACTATTCTTTAACCTTGTAATCAATATTTTGAGCAATGAAATCAACTTTTGAGCAAGTTTTCTTCACCATGGGGTAAGTTTATTTACTGGGATGATGGATAAGGTATTTTTCTCAATTTTATGTGATTTACTTATTTTCTAATAATTATTTATAATTCTTTTATTATTATTTGCATGGATTTAAATTAGAAAAAAATGGTTTTTATTAAATAGTTGTGTTCTCTTTTGATGGGTCATGCTTAGTTAATTACTCTTGATGTCTCATGCTTAGGATTTACAATTATTCTTTTAGGAAACATATTTTTGGCAAACTTGAATTAAATTGTTAAAAAGAATTACATGATTAATCACATGAATTGTTAGAAATAACTGAATCTTGATTCCTGGTTTTTCCCATATTTTCTAAAAGTCATCTCTAGTGTATTTTCCTGATTTTTATTAGTTTAGGTTAAGTTTAATATTTTCTAAAATCATTACCTTCACAAGTTCGAGTAACGAACCTCTTTTTACCACTATACAAAATCATATCAGTGCTCAACGGAATTTGCAATAGCACTATTCAGTTATCAGAATTCAGAACTGAACCATCACAACCCTGGTACAAACAACATAACACAAAGACAATACTTAAAAAGGAAAACTCATGCATGATATATCGGCATCAATAAACAGTAATCTAATTAAGGGAAACCCATGAACTTGGTAGCAGTGGTATATATAACTATATAAGCACTTGTACAGTTGTACTTAAGTCTGTTATTTGTACCTTTTTTTTTCAGTATGAATCTGCAGTATGGATTTTTGTAGTGGAGATGAGAACTAGAAGCCTCATTTTTTTGACTTTCATGTTTGGGTGTGATGAGTGTTGCTTTTTCAAATCATTATATTCTTTTTTTTTTCTTTTTTTTTGATGCATTTTTTCTTAACTTTTTCACTGTAACCTGTAGGTGACTCTGCCAACTGCCAAGACTAATCAGCAGATGATGGGATGCAGAGTTGGAGATGATGAAACTAGTTTTAGGTGGCTGATGAGTATTGCTTTGCTAAGACTTTTTCACTGTAGCCTGTAGCTGTAGGTGACTCTGCCAAGAATTTGCCTTAAGAGTATTGCTTTGCATACTAGTTTTGGGTGTGATGACTGATGAGTATTGCCTTTTCAAATCATTATGTTATTTGGCTTTCTATTGTGTTTGGCTCTGGGTTAATTTTTTTGTAGGTTGTACGAGTTGTTGTCTTAACCCTTAAGAATTTGCTTTCCAAGGGGACATTTGCATTTTATTGCATTTTATTTTTACATTTAGAAAATTTTAAAATCCTAACCGGTTAAAACCGAAACCGAACCAAAAAAACCGAAACTGAGACGGTGAAAAACCGAACCGAACCAAAAAATTAATGGTGACACTCGGTTTTCAAAACCAAAAAACCGAAACTCTCGGTTTTGGTAACGGTTAGGGAAAAAACTGAACCGAACCGCGTGATGTGCAGCCCTACATACACCCGAAATACATCAAACCTTTTACCCACACTTCCCCGAAAATATTCCCTCGCATATCCATGGGTCACAACAGTGGTGTTTGCGAAATATTCCACAACTACCACCCCACTGGCGACATGATGCTGCACTCACAGAAGCTAGAAATACCCAAAGTATTATCACAAACAACACAATGAATACATTCATAGCAGTCTTCCTCTCCATTGTCTCTTGTTAATGATTTATTTGTTGTACATCGCACTGCATATATATGTATTTCGCTTGGTCATGGAAGTGATCCATTTTTCTAAGGAGCCCTAGTTAGGACCAAATTAAGATTATGGAGCAGATTTTGGGCGGTAACGAGTATAATGACTGATTTTGGTCACTTATAGGGGCAATTTTTAGCACGAATGCAAACAGAGAGAGATACCATCCTTGTAAAGGAGAGTACAGTTACAGCTGACAAACGGGAAGTAGCCGATTGTTATAATGAACGGCAAACGGATAACAAAAAAGAACGGCTGTTACACTCGAAAATTATAAAAGGGAAGGCTAAAGACACACAATGTTAGGATACGGGCTAATAAAAGAGAGTGAAATATGACAGTGTGGTAATTATCAGCAATTAGATTTTCGATGATAAGGACAACTATACAATTTTTGATTCACCTAGCAAATTTGGGACTGTAAGATAGAGGTTTGATCCATGATAAAATTTGGTTCACCATGGAAAATGTATGTTGGGCAAATAACAATTTTATATTTTGGCATACATTTTCAGTTTGTATGTTCTTATACTAATTTTTCCTTGTCAGTCCAATTTTGAGCCACGAGCTGTTTAGGGAGTTTATTTTGCATCACCGGTCATGGTTGTTTTCACAAAGGTAGATTTAAATCCTTTTCCGTTTAAACTCAATGTGTAGTATATCCAATCAACTCTCTCAATTAAGAACTCAGATAATCTTATTACATGGTATTCTAGGGGATTCAAGAGAATAAAACAATCGATTTTTACCCACAAGCATGAATTATTACCTTGTAGGATGGTGGTTAAACTTTAGGTGCTAGCATTGGTATCTAACTCCATGAATAATGATAATTTAATAATTACATGGTAAATGTCTGTATTATTTATTGCTGACCATGATCTTATTTCAAAGGAAAATACATAGAAATTAAAAAAAGAAAAATGAAATAAAAGTGGTGGTGATCAGTTAGTGCTTCACTTATATTATTTGGCCATGATCTTATTCTAGGATATACTTTGAGACAATGTATAAAGAGATACATACAACGGTATTAGCCGTACCCACATTTCCCCCAAAATAGTCCATCGCACAGCCAAGGCTTACAACAGGCGTGGTTGAGGAACAATCCATATTTACCACCATATAGGTGACATGATCCTGCACTGACGGAAGCTAGAAATATGGGAAACATCACAAACAACACAAACAATATATTCATAGCGGTCTTCTTCACCATAATCTCTTGTTAATGAATTTTTCTTCTTATAATTTTGTTTGTTGAATACACATAGAACTTGTTATGGTATATATATATATATATATATATAGTTGATGCATGTTTGAGGTAGATTTTTAGAACATACATTTTAGTAAATATTTAATTTAAAATATTAAAAAAGTTAAATAAATAAGTTATGTTATACTAGTAAATGTTATAAAAGAACCATGCATGTAAAATGCACGAGAATTAATTCTTACATGAGAATAAGATTATATAAAACCGTTATTATATGAAAAGAAGACAAACCCTATTCGAAATAAATATATATATATATAAATATTACATGTTTAATTAAGAAAATAGTTTTTTTAATAATTCTTATATTCTTGGTAGCCAAAATTAATTTTGTTCGTTGGTATTTATGATCATTTTTGTTAGATACTATTTATTCGATGTGAATGTTCAACTACTATAATCACTTTATTAATAGTTAATTATATCATCTTGAAAATATTAATCACGCCACTGTACAAAAATCATTCATTCATTAAGGACGGTGATGATTCAAATTGAGACGGCTGAAATATAATGGAATGACACCGGGATTTGATATTTAATTTGATGAGGGCACAAATAACTTAACGAGGAAAAGATCATAGGATCAACAAGTTTTTCTTTACAAACGTTAGTTCAGGGTAAACTCAAAAATGAATGATACTAAACTCCAACAACGAGGATGTGTCTTGAATAAAATTATCTGATATAGTTTGTATCAATACAACATAAGCTAAGTCCCCACTTTTTAAACTTAGCAACATGATCTGAAAGAAAATAAACAAACAAAGAATAAAACAAAACGAGAAAAGAAGAAAAGAAGATATGATATTATATAGTTTTTTCTGGGGTCAGTTGAAAAGAGATTTTTGATTAGTATTCATAGGAGAAAAAAAACCAAATAGGAAGGCTAGGGTTTTAGAATTCTTGTAAAAACTATAAAGATAAATATAAAAAATAAATTCTCTCGTAAATAAGATATTTTGTAAAATAGTTTTCTCAAGAATCACTCAAAAATAATTTTAGGAAAAAATTGATCTTGGTAGATACATCCCTATCCGCGCAGAAATTTAAGTTGGGCCAATTAGTATCTAATATGGACCAAGTAATATGAGATTACAGGTTACCTTTCATTCACTCATATAAAAATGAGCAACTATCCTTATTGCCCATATGTCCTGAGATTATTTTCCAACTAAAACCAAAAACACAAGTTATAAAACACTTTAGAACCTCATTTTCTCAAACATGGTCTTTGTCCCAAATTAAAGACCAGTTATGTAGCAGATGTACATTTCACTTTATCAAGCAGTTGTCTAGAATTTTTGAATTTTCCTTAAAAAATTCTTCTGTTTCTCTAATTCCAAACCGTCTACCGAATTTTATAAGGTATCATGTCCAATATAGTTCATATCGGATTTCGGTTCGTACCGGTCGAGAGCAATACACTGGTATACTTTTATAGCGGAGAAATTTCGATTTCAAATATCGGTCAACATATTTTATACCTATAATTATTATATCAAACATTTTTTTCCATATTGGACCTATGAAGATATAAAACTAGTACTCATTTTCCTAAAATACCATAAAAAACATGAGTAACAATTGAAAACCCTAGAACAATAATAAGGATTATTTTATTTTATTTTTTAATTAAAAACTGGCCGTACCGATCCATATCAACCATTTCGGTCAACTCATACCGGTCAATATCGGCCGATATTTCCAGTCAAATACCGTTCTAGCAATATTGGATATTTCGTATCGGGTGAGGCCTGATACCAGTAAAACCGGTGATATTTCGGCCGTACCGGCCGGTATGGACTACAATTGTCATACCCTTAACCTTATCGTCGCACTAAGCTAATTGAAAATCGACCAAAAAGTGTACGAAAGCATTCTAGATTTCAGAGGTCTTGTGTTTTTGTGTCGGAGTGGTGGAGGGTGCATTCAAAA
This sequence comes from Papaver californicum, assembly GCA_023531435.1. Lineage (NCBI taxonomy): Eukaryota > Viridiplantae > Streptophyta > Magnoliopsida > Ranunculales > Papaveraceae > Papaver > Papaver californicum. The sequence goes on along the minus strand of JAJJMC010028012.1, from coordinate 36,497 downwards.
TGCACAATGGCCCCATTTGTGATTTTCATGGCAACAAACAACAAATATTGAGCGGGAAACTAGAACTTAGGCAATTTTCTTGCAACTAATACACACATCAATTCAGTAAACTTACAGTTACAATAGTAGATCAACAATGACAGTGGATGTAAACATCAAAAAAAACTTGGCTTTAAATGTTATTAGCCAACCATTAAGAACTAATTTTTAATGGGCACTGCAAGAACTTTAGGGAACGACTCGTGATTGGAAGTCGGAATCGTCTGAAACTTGCAATCACCCGCCAACAGTGTTAACCCAGCCGTGTTAATGTTAGTATCTTCGTAGATTATCTTGTTAACGAGTTGAAGTAGAATTTGTTCTTGTTCTTTGCCGTTGATCCATTCATGAATTTCTGCCTTGATTAGTGATGGGTCACTGGTAATTAGTTCCCACAGTGGGTAGTCTTTTCTTGGCATAAGATGGTCCAATTGTTCGAGCTTCAAACCTGGGCAATAATCACCCTTTCCGTCTCCAAGATAGATGATTCTTTTCTTGCCATTGGCATAAGCCTCTGCTTTGATTCTGTCGAATATTATACCCTGTATTAACATAAACATTAATCAATTAGTGAACTAATCATTGTATTATCTAATAAAGTATTAGCTTAGTCATGTTGATTAGCATGTGAGTAAGATTTTTTGTCCATTACATGTTCCTCAACGTAAGGATCAAGTTCAACTAATTGAGTCATCTCGATGATCCAAATACGCGGTTTCGACGTGTTTAACGATTAATTAAGGAAATTAAAAAGGCAATGAGAGAAAATTGTATTACCTTGCACATGTTGGGAGGGCAGATAGTACAACCATGAAAAGCAGTAGTGAAATCATGGAATGGAAAGATTCTTAATCTTCCTTCGCCGTCGACGAAACCTGGGTTTGTGTTGATTTCTGAGAAGTAACCTGATAACCCATGATGTTCTAAGATTGTTTCAATGAAAAACAGATTTGCATCACTTAAAATTTTCAACTCACACCTGGAAGAAGAAAAATAACAGAATAAGACCCATTGTTAAAAAGGACACTTATGAGCAAAATGCTTCGAAAATTTGTATTGAAATTTTAGAAATTTACCCAAGAGAATGAGCTGATTTAATGGCTGAAAGGATATTAGGATCCAATGGAGCACGTCTCAAAACATTGGCAATGTCTTCAATTGTTTTCCCATTTGAGTGAAGCTCTAACATCATCTTATCCTGAAAGAAAAAAACAATCCCAAAAATGAATCTTCAGAAACTCAAGATTCTGAAACCTAACATGGTTTTGATTCTAAATTCAACAATGGGGCTTCAAATTCTCCATCAAACTAATTTCAAAAATGCGAAAACAGAGAAGAGGAAAAACAGGGCATACCATGAGAGAGTTCCAAGGCATGGTAGGCAAGAGTTGATCAAACAATTGAGTAAAACCCAAATCATCAATAACCCAATTATCACTATCGTAATCGATAATCGTCTTATCGAAGTCGAATACAACCACAATTCCAGCCATTTTACACGTCGAGAATACGAATTTCTCTGTGTGTTTATTTCTCAAGAAAGAAGAAGAACTAGAATTGTTTTTGTGTACAAACTTGATGAAGCTGAATGATGTATTTATAATAAGATTGTAAGCTAAAGAGGAAAAACAATAAGATGCCAATGGAATATTACTTCACCGCATTCCGAGAAGAAGCCATCAAAATTTGAAACCCCCCTTCCAAGATTTAATTATCTTGTAGAATAAATATTACTACACTAAGACTACTATACTGGCCGTTGGATTAGTAGGGTTTTCATTTTGATCGTTGATTTTTAGGTGTTTAGTGTGTATGATAGTGGTGAGTTACGTATGGAATCGGTACGAGATAAGGTGATTGGGTGGCATATTTGAATATTCCATGAGAATTTTGCTTTTTACTTACGCGAGTGCTATATATTCTTTCTTGTCCTTCAAGAATTTTTATTTTTATTTTTTACCTTTCAAGAAACTTCCATTATTACCTAATTTTGGTTCTAAGAACATTTTTTAACTTATGGTATGAGGTTATGAGCCGTTGGTGTGCTAGGCAGTTATCCAGTAGACCGTCTAGTAGGGAGTCACATGGTTCATGGTTGTAGAGTCTTATAGTCACAATCACATTAGGTTGCCTTACAGGACTCAATTTATTTGGGTGAAAACCAGGATTTGAAAGAAGAAGAAAATAATTGAGAGGGACTACATTGATCATGCCCATATAATTTACCGTTTACATAACTACCCTTTTTCCTATGCCATTCCCAGATAGTAGATATTATCCTCACTGAAGACTCATACTAAATTGAAACTGTGAAAAAGAAATTCCACAATTTCCGAGTCTCCTCACAATGCAAGAACATGTGAATATTAGATTCAACAGACTTTCTACACAAGATAAAACCATTTAACACAATTTATGGTGTTATTTCTTTAAATTAATAAAATGTTTATGTTGATGTTTGTGCAACATTTGATATAGGTTTCTGGTGACAATGTACTGCCAGTTCCTAATTCTACAACATCAACTGGAGAAGTTCAACAAAGGAATGCAAACCCAGCTGTAATTGACGTTCAACCTTTTTCTGAAGTTTCTCCATCTCAAGAGAACCTTTTTGATGTTAGGGGCTGCCGAACAATATGAGAAAGCTTTTAAGAGGTTGGCATGGGAAAACAAGAAGTTTAGGGAGAAGTTCTGTTTTACTGTTGATACTTCTTCTACTTCTGATACTTCTGCTGAAGATGAATTTATATTTCTAGACTTTGAGACAGGTAACATGTTGTTAAACTTATTGAGTATTGTTCAAGTTCAGAATTTTCACCTTTTTGTTATACGCTTATATTGTTTTCTGTTTGTTGTAGGAGCTTCTAGTTCTTTTGATTGTGACTCTGATCCAGAAGCTGCTCTCCTTAAGAAGACTAAGGCACAAAAGCAGGGTAAAAAGAGCAAGCTTCATGTGCATTATCCCTGTTCCGCAGATTGGAGCAACGCCAGAAATTTTGTGTAGTTCTTAAAGATATTCTTCGATGTTACTGTTAAGTTTTCAGTATCTACTGTTCTTAAAGGTATTCTTCGATGCTACTGTTAAGGGAGGGACTGCAGCTAAGGGGAAAGTATAGTTGAAGGCTAATAGATAACACGAACTTTTTAGTTTTTTGTTTTTACATAAATTGCAGGATTACAACAAGTCAAACAACTAGTTGAACATGATTTTGAAATTGTTTTGCAATTAGCTTTTAGATTTATTTTATTGCAGAGAGAGATTCACTGATCTCTTCAGATGTTGGTTTTGATTTTAATTAATATTTTTTGATTATTAATATCATTTAGTTAATTAGTATTGTTAATTAATTTAAGCTTTTATCTAAATATATTACATCTGAAAGACTTAATTAGGTCACAGGTGAATACAGTGCAGATGCTCTGTTATTTACAGGAACAAAACAGAAATTTTTAGGGTAAAACTGGATTGGGTCGGACTGGGTTTTCTGTTGACCCGACTCAAATTGTCGGCGATTCATGTGAACTTGCTGCAAATGATTGCATTTAGCGCATTGCCTTAGATTGGAGGATACCTTGCCTGGACTAATTGATCTTCCCAGTTTAGAAATGATCTGTATATCGTAAACTGAACTGGCCCGACCGATTGCTGAATCGGACGGTTCAAAACCGACCCGACCTTAAAATTTACTCCTAACCGGGACAACCCCAAAATAAACCGATTAGTATGGTTTTGTGATCAATAGGGTTAAGACCCGACCCGAACTGACCATTGTGCAGTCCTAGCTGACGCCCATGATCTTATTACACAGCAAAAGACTTAAAAAACGAAACCAAAAAAAATTTAGGGAGTATAACCGGTTAGTACAAAACAAATTTCCCTTGACCGTAAATCTTATTCTATGATACTTTATAAGATACCATAAATATACACGAAAAACATATAAAACATTTTACCCACATTTTCCTGAAAAAATTCCCTCACATATCCATGGGTCGCAGCAGTGGTGTTTGCGAAATATTCCACAACTACCACCCCATTGGTGACATGATGCTGCATCAACACATGCTAAAAAAGACTACAAATATCACGAACAACAGAAACAATACATTCGTAGCATTCTTTATCTCCATTATCTCGGCGTGTTAATGAATTTGTTATCTTCTGATTTCGTTGGTTGAGTATATGGCTTGGTATATATAGTTTGATGGGGAAGGAAGTGATACATTTTTCTTGCTCAAGTTTTTGATGCACATAGGAAACGGATTTTTTGAACATGCATTAAGTATCAGTTCATTTAGAATATTAAAAATTAAAATAAATTGAATTATGTAATACTATTAAATATAATGAAACAACTATATATGCATGAGAGTTGAGGTTATATAAATCCATATATATTAAAAAAAAGTAGACTTAAGTTTGAAATAAATATAGAAATGTTATACGTTTGATTTAAGAAGAATTTTTTTAATAGTTCTTATCTCGTAGATGGATTCTTGGAAGTGAAAAGTAATTTTGTTCTAAATTGACATTTATAATCATTTTTGTTCAGTGTTAATGTTTCCTATTATCTAGTTTGATCTATTAGTACTTAACTAGTTTCCCTTTTACCATAAATCTTATTCTACGATACTTTATTAGACACCGTTGATAAACACGAAATACATAAAACATTTTACGCACACTTCCCTGAAAAACATATCCAGGCGTCACAACAGTGGTGTTTTCGAAATATTCCACAAGTAGCACCCAACCGGTGACATGATGCTGCTCTAACAGAAGCTAGAAATACCCAAAGTATCACAAACGACACAATGAATACATTCATAACAGTCTTTCTCTCCATTGTCTCTTGTTAATGATTTACTTGTTGTACGACATGCGGCATATATATGTATTCCAATTGGTCAGGAAGTGAGGGAGTAGTTGGATCTCCCTCTTCGTGTGACCGAGTATCTTCATTCGTTCTTCCTCATCATCATGCTATTATAAATCCCTTTCAACGTGTTTTCTTTTTATGACTTACGCCTCAAATCATCGATGCGTCAGACGATTTGACTTTATCTAAGTTATTTCTTTACATCTGTAGGGTACGTGCTTGTCTTCGGATGAAAAAATGTTTCAAAATCGTGGAATAAGCAGTTAGAAAAGACTTTGAGATTGATTCGATTAAAGGCAACTGCTGGTGCTTTAGAGAAGGATTTCGACCTAATAGAGGAGAGCGCTCTGATAGCTGTCCCATGGTGGTGATGATGATGTTCACCTTCTTCCGGAAGGACATCAACTTGTTCAACTTTAGCTTTCTTAACTTCATGTTTTTGTTCTTCCTCAATGCCGAAAACTTTTTTTACTTGTGTTTTTTTGTCGCATTTTTTCATGGTGCAACGAAAACTACCGGTATGTTTTTTTCTAGATGGTGTTCTATAGGGATGTCAATGGGTCCGGGTCCTCCCGGATACCATAGGATCCGGACTCGGACCCTGATATTTTAGACGGTTCCGGGTCCGGTTCCTAATTCTATGGACCCAGAACCGGACCCTATTGAAACGACGGGTAATTATCGGGTCCGGGTAGTTAACGGTTTCAAAAGGCAACTCATTTTAGTAAGCATACATAGATACCAAAATTACAGTACATAGTACCCACTTCCAGTCTTAGCATAACTCATAAACAAAAGTTATAAAAATTACAGTACATAGTCATTTCTGAAGCTAACATTTCCTGGGCAGTCTCATTATACTTATAAGAAAACAGTTCAAAATTCAAGCATTCTCAAAGTAAGATAGAAAATCCTACATGTAGTCCACTACATTGTCAATCAACAACAAAAGAAAGATGAAAAACCTTGAGAACTAATAGCCTTAACCAAGAAGGGAGACCAGATAACGGAAAGAAAAGTTATACGATGGAAAGTGCCATCGTCTATCTCTGTGCACCTCGTCATGGTAAACATCATTTGCTGCTTCAACCTGTTTAGATGCATAAAATCGAAATTAATGCAGAATGTAACAAACACTCAAATATGCTGAAGTACTTTTACTACGGTGGACAAGAGCAAAAGATACAGTCACTCAGAGAATAAGCTTAATTTGGTTAGTTGCAAACAAAACAATGCGCGAATCGGAGATTAAGAAGATGACAATGTGAATTGATACTCGACTTAGAAACCATTTTCTACATCAACCAAGTATGAGGATAACGCAATATATCATGTACTGAACCATTGCCTTCAAATCATCAAAATATAATGATTAAAAACCCCAACTTCACAAAAAGTGAAATAAGTGGAAGATTAGACCCATAATTACACCCTACGGAAGCATCTTGTCGAAGGCATCTAGACCTCGAAGTTAAGTACTCACCAATTTCTCTGTCTCCAGTTTAAAGAACATTTCATACATTACACTAAACAGCCGAATAGAGCTTAACTCAGTTTGTGAACAAGAAGACTTATCTAAATTTTCTTAGAATAGAAATTGTAGCAGGGCGGAACTTGGTTCATATTCAAGAAGACTTGTCCAACACTAAGAATTTGAATGGGGATAAACATAGTTCATGCTCTAAATGATTTAACTTGCTATGATTTGGTTCCAATGTTACACTAAAATATGAGTAATAATACCGAATGTACCTTAGAGAGAATGCAAAGGACTGATTGAACATGGTTTCGAGAAATCGAATCACCTACAAACGCCCAATGCTTATTCCGCATCGAGTCAATAAACCTCGGTAACTCACAATACAGTGGTTTCCATCTCCAGTAAAGAAACCCGGATTCCAGTCTCCCATTCTTCATACAATATTGACGACCAGAAATGACATCACAGCTCTCATTAGTGTACATAGGCCCCAACGGATACAGAATCCAGTCCCCAACAGAAAGATCACATTTCTCTGCATAAAGCAAAGCGCAGTTTCTAACATCAAAAAATACACCCATACACGACTACAACATGAATGCATGAGCAGATTTGAAAACTAAAATCTCATACCTTTCTGAAGAATTTGTTTCTGAATTGGGGTTTCTTGGATCTCCACTGAACTGGCTGGTAACTCATTATCACCATTCTTCGCTCTTACGATATATCAGTTTCATCGGTCGCAGTTGAATCAACTCCAGATGAAGCATCATTCTCATCGTTAATGGTACTAGTACTAGAGTAAAGGAGATGAAATGCAAGACCTATTATAAGTACTGCTAGAGTAAGCTTCACTAATACATGGTATTGCTTGAATATAAACCCTGGTTTCAGATCCAATCTTGAATACTTCACCATTTCCTATCATAGAAAATGAAATTCTTTACAGGGAACAAATGAAAAGCCACATATTCAAAATACAAATACTGCTTTTCAATTTCATAGTGTACCAAAATACAAATCCCTAAACAAAAAAAAAATCAAATCAAAATCGAAAAACCCTACCTGATGATGCTTGAAGTCGAGAATCGTTGAAGAAAAAGAATAAGAAGGTGGTACTCGTATTACTGCTGATGGTGGTTGCTGGGATAGTGGTGGTGGAGGTGAATCAGGTGATCGGCAGCATCGACTGATGAAGAACAGGTTACAGAACAGATCAACAATGGAGGCTCCTTTCAAATGAAAATGAAACTGAAAGTCTAAAACTAAAACAGTAACTAAAACCTAGAAATACTGCACCACATAACTTATTAATATGTACCAAACCTTGGAAATCATTGTTACAAATACTTGAGCAGCGAGTTCAAATATCTGCATAAATTCTTTAAGTGATGGAATAGCTACAGAGAAAGTATTGTAGCCTTTGTTCTTCTTCTCGGACAAAAACGGCAACAAAGGTGAGAATGAAATCTGGTTTTTCTATATATATGACCTAAAATTTATGTGTTTTTACAATATTAACCTTCTGAAGTTATTACCAGTTTACCCGAGGGATAGGACCCGATTGGAACCGTTACTATCCGGTCTTATCGGGTCCGACCCGTTAGGGTCTAAATTTACTAACTGGTCCAGTTTTAGGACCCATATCCGAACCCGATTCATCCGGTTCCGGACCGGATCCGGGTATTCGGGTACCCATTGACAGCCCTAGTGTTCTATCTCCAGAGTTTGCTGAAGGTCAACAAAATTACCACTATAATCAGCAAATACGGCTCATCAAGTCGGGAAACTGCATCAATGAGAAGTGAAGCCTACTTCATCTACCACTCAGAACCAGCATGTACACATTCATCTCAAACTAACAATAAAACAGTTGATTAATTACTAAACATATATAATATGAAGAGCAAAAACTACGAAATGGTAAGCGTTAAAAGATCACCAGCGAAGTAGCTTTGTGGATTATAGGTTCGGCTGATTCTATATTTTAATTTTCAGCTGAACCTTGACATTTTTATTTTATAAAAATCAAATTAATTGGTTCGGTTACAAATATAATTAGCTGAACAATTCACTATGTCTATGTGTAACAATGATTGAAATGTACGGTTAGTTAGTGAAACTAATTATTAGCCAAACTTAAACTTATTTCTTAGCGCCAAAAATATATATACAAAGTTCGGTTGATAATAGGTGGATATTGCATCAACCGAAATGTTTGGTTGGTTATTGACACCAATTATTAGTCGAACTTAAACTTATTCCTTAGCGCCAATAATATATATACAAAATTCAGCTGATAATTAGTGCATATCGCATCAGTCGAACTGTTCTTGTCAATGTGGTTCGGCTAATATAATTGTAGTGGACAAGAAGGTTTATCGAAACATGGATGATACTATGCAGTCGATTATTTGTTAATTAAGTATTTTTGGTAACCGTTTAAAGTGGCAACCGTGTATTTTGTTTTACGGTGTTATCAACCCATTTTAGGTTACGTTGATCCGGTACAATTAATATTGGGTCTAAACGAAGTGTATAATCTTTAAAAAAAAAATAGCCAATAAGAGAGTGGATTTCTTTAACCCCTAAATATTTGCACCAATCAAAATTCCATTTTGATTGTATATAATTTTTTTTGGTTTCCTAGTCCCGATTTGTAACGAAATCCCAAATTTGATTTAGTTTCCTTTAAAAAAAAAAAAAAAAACAAGTTCCAAATTGAATTTGGTTTTTCTTTTTAAAGTTAACAGTAGTCGTTTATTAATGATTATTAAATGTAGATCGTCGATTTGTGGTATTGTCCACCCACTGTAGGTGACGTTGACCCGGTATAATTAAGTATTGGATGTAAATGAAGTGTAATAATTTTAAAATAAAAGAGTCAATAGGAGAGTGAATTTCTTAAACCTCTAAATATTTACACCAATCAAATTATACCAAGTGTTCTCACCAAAACACACGTTTCATAAAAATTGAAAAAATCTTATTTCGACCAATAAAAAGTGAAGGTTTCCTTACCGTTTAACGTAAACACTTTATTTATCTAGATATTTAGATCTTTAGATGTGCAGTATTCAATGACGGAGCCACGAATGTGAGCCTTGGGGGTCAAATACCACAATAAATTTTAACAATGTTGTACGAAATGGGTAGAACGGTTGTTACATATTTTTTTAACTTTTAAAAAGAACCATCAAAATACCAAACAATTGGTAAAATGGTTTAAATATAGTTCAGTAGTATCTTAAATGTTCTCGTAAAACTCATATAACTATATAAAATTTTATTTTATCAAATCCTAAATTAGTGACCTTCTTATAATAACCTTAAATATCCTCTTAGTTTTATATAATTAGGGAGGACAATTATCGAAAAACCACAAAAATCCTTTAACTAATCGGCTTATTTTCTTAAAACTAGGAAGGACAATTATCTTCACTAATACAAGTACGGCTCCGTCGGTACTGGTAGTGTCCAATCAACTCTCCCGAACTCAGATAATCGTATTACATGGTAATCCAGGTGATTCAAGAAAATTAAAAACCGATTTTTACCGAAAGCACGAATTACTACCTTCTAGGATGGTGGTTAAACTTTGGGTACAAGCACCTTGTTGCTAGCATTGGTATCTAACTCCATGAATAATGATAATTTAATAATTACATGGTAAATTTATGTATTATATATTTCTGATCATGATCTTATTTCAAAGGAAAATACATAGAAGTTAAAAAGGAAAAACGAAAAAAAAAGTGGTAGTGATCAATTAATACTTCACTAATATTATTTGACCATGATCTTATTCTAGGATATACATTAGAGACCACGTATAAAGAGATATATACAACGGTATTAACCGTACCCACATCTCCCCCAAAAAAGTCCATCGCACAACCAAGGCTTACAACAGGCGTGGTTGAGGAACAATCCACATTTACCACCATATGGGTGACATGATCCTGCACTAACAGAAGCTAGAAATACGGGAAACATCACAAACAACACAAACAATATATTCATAGCGGTCTTCTTCTCCATAATCTCTTGTTAATGAATTTTTCTTATTATAATTTTGTTTGTTGAATACACATAGAACTTGTTATGGCATATATATATATATATAGTTATTTGCTCAAGTCTTTGATGCATGTTTGAGGGTGATTTTTAGAACATGCATTTTAATAAATATTTTATTTAAAATATTAAAAATTTAAGTAAATTAAGTTATGTTATATTAATAAATGTTATGAAACAACCATGAATGCACAATGCATGAGAGTTAATTCTTATATATAAATAAAACTGTATAAAGACGTGTATTATTCTAAAAAAGACAAACCCGTATTTGAAATAAATATATGTATAAACGTTATATGTTTTGTTGAGGAAGTGATTTTTTCTAATAGCTCTTATTTTTAGATGGATTTTTGAAAGCCAAGATAATTTTGTTCTGAGTTGATATTTATAATTATCTTTGTTAGATTCTATTTACTCGGTGACAATGTGCAACTACTATAACCACTTTGTTGGTTGAATACACATGTAACTTGGAATGGCGTGCATATATATATAGTTCGATTGGGCAGGAAGTGATCCATATTTTTTTCCCAGGTACTTAATGCAATTTCAACCGCCTTAACCCCCTTTACTAATAGTTAATTAATTCATCTTACAAACATTAATCACGTCACTAGCTAGTACTGGCAGCATCATTCATCCATTATCGATGGTGACGATTCAAATTGAGACGGCTGAAATACAATGAATCGACACCAGGGGTTTGGTTTGATATATTTCAAGTCGGTCGAATTTTTTTGAGTTTGTCGATTGGTTCTTCACTTCACGTATGCACACTGTGCACTTGCATATATATTCGATTTGCTGTTAGAATTATCTTGCAGCACGCATCTGAATTATTATGATTCAGATATGCTCTCAGTTAGAAATTTACTTCAGAATATGTTTTGGTATTGCAGGTCCTTTATTCTTGCCTTTATCACATTTTGGGAACCGTCAAATCAATACTACTTACATCTCTGGAGAAGATTAATTATATATAAATTACTTTTTTTTTTTTATTTAAAAATGTGATCGTAACTTTTCTCCTAAACAGAAGGAGTATTTATAACCAAAAATAATACCAAGTGATGGGTCAAGAGCAATCTAGTTAATCTTAGATCTCGGTCTCGTTTCGGCCGGGACCTTGATACCTTGATAACAATATCTTGGGGAGTCCCAAATCTTATATTCAAATTTTATACATGTGAATGCCAAGAATTAACTATATTTTTGTTGATTTATTACCAACAATCTTAACAACCATACTTTAAGAAGAGGTCATATTAGTATATTACCATTCTAAGTTTAAAGCTCCAAAATTTTAGATTATATAACAAGCATATACCTTGAATATCGGGCGAATCTCAAACGTATCGGGCAAATCTCAGCCGTATCGGCCGATAAGACGATATTTAAAGATTTATCGCGGTCTTGAAGCGATACCTTGAATATCGCCGTTATCGCGGCCGTAACGGCCGATATTGACCACATAAGTCAGGGACAGAGGCAGTTTAAAGCAAGGGTGTACAGTTCCACACCCTACCAAACTAGCTCCCAAGGCTAAATATTCAGAGATTTTAGGCTCCTAAATTTATTTTTAAAGCAAGGGTGTGTAGTAATATTCTGCTTTTCTTTAATAGAGTTTATGGCTCTTCCCCTAATGATGGGTGCCTTAATATAATTTTGGGCCCTAATTTGGCGCCTTCCGACACTACAAGAAAACGGGTTTAAGCGATAGGTCATTTTAAGTCGCTCAAAGTCCCTTTACGTCGCTATAACCGTTATAGCAACTTAAAGTGACACTCGCTCTCGTTGTTGCAAAAAGCTCGCTTTGTAAAGCTCTAGAACGGCCAGGCAGGCGCTCTAGTAATCAACCAAATTACCTAAAGCGAGTACTCTTCTCATTGCTTCATAGCTAGACCAACCATCAGGGAGCAAGTAAAATTGTTATCGCTTAATATCTAGACCAACCAATATAGCAAGTAAAATACCAATCGCTTCAGATAGACCAACCATCCTAAAGAAAGTAAAATATCTAGTTGATAGATACATGGAACAACTCGGCCTGAAATTGCTTAGTTAAGGTTTTAGGCGACCAAATAATTTTGCTCACTAAAAGCGATTTCTTATTTTGATTGGCCTGAAGTTGGTTGCTTAAATTTTTAAGCTACCAAATTTTTTTACTCTCTAAAAGAGATTTGTGACTTAAGAGCTATTAAATTACCTAGTTCAAAGATACATGGAACAACTAATCCTGAAATTGGTTTGTTAAGGTTTTAAGCGACAAAATAATTTTTCTCGCTAAAAACGATTTCTAATTTTGATTGGCCTGAAGTTGATTGCTTAAGTTTTTAAGCAACCGAATATTTTACTCAAGTTGGTTGCTTAGATTTTTAAACTACCAAATTATCTTGGAATTCTGATTTTGGTTGGCCTGAAGTTGATTGCTTAAATTTTTAAGCTACCAAATTTCTTTGGTCGTTAAAAGCAAATTTTGATTTAGATAATCCCAAAATGTAATTATAATTAAAAAATTAGTACTGGACATTATTATTAATTAAGATTCTATAATTATAAATAGCACCTTTTATTTATGATTCTACGATTATAATTATTCATTTTTAATTAAGATTAAAAGTAACCAAAATATCTTAATTAACTTCTATTTAAGATTCTACAATTATATGTATAGATAAGCAAATTGCAAATTCCTTCGTAAAGATCTTTGGATAAACACGGGCCCCGAGTGCATTATCTTCAGATGATGACCACTTTTCTATAAGAATGTCAGTTGTTTAAAGTACTTGTTCAGCCACAAAAGAACTTTTAAAAGAGTGCTTTGTACAGCATCACCCTGCCTTTTGTAACAATCTCCAGGTAAGCACTCCATAATCACATCGTGGCTCGTGGATACTATCTTCAGATCACACTTGAAGGTGGCTCTAGAACCCATTATCACCTTCCCGCTGTTAGCCTCTATAGCACCTCCATTTGCAGTTTCTTCAACTGGTTTTGATATAATCGTCTTCTCATTTGTCTTCTGTTTTCTCAACTGGTTTTGAATTCAGGTTCAGGTAACCAATGCAAATGGCAAAATGTAGATAGAAGATCCCTAGGATAGGAACCTCTCCATTTCATACGTGTAGTGAATGTTGTGGGTAAGTCTGTTGTAATTATTGTATCTCTAGATAACTTGTATCCTCCATCAGGCAGCCTACCAACAAGCATCCTGGATAAATGGTTTCATCAAGAACAAGCAATTACTAAAAGCTAGAAAATTTAAGAAATAAATATAATACCTATATCAATAAAAACAGAAACAATCAAGATCTAAGAAGTCATTTAGCCATAGAAACTTAATGCAGTAGCAGGAGAACTGGAAAAGGCAACTAATAGACTAAATTTACATCCTTTTTTCCAATATATAAATCATTCATGCAATAAAGTAGATGGAAGTACATGATATACATTCATGTACACACCCCGCTTTTCTTCACCTTAAATGCATTTATACGAGTGTAAGACATGATTAGTGGGAAAATAGTGAAAAGATAAGAATACATACCTATAATAGGTACCTAGCGTTACATCTTCATGAAAAAGATCTTTACATTTCCACGTGTATCCAAAGGTTGCCGAGATTGCATCTCCAGTCAACGGATGAGCAGATGGAAGAAACTATACCACATAAATCAAAAACAGAACAAATGAAATCAAAATGAGAATTATGCTAAACAATATGGTGCCGATACAGTGAATTGACCGTTAAACCAAAAAAGAACCACAAACCTCGTATGAAAATACATAAGATACACGAGTGACTAATTCATCACATAGTTCTTTTACAGTCAGTTCATGTGTCGCTGTCTGGATACGAAGCTGCAGAATATCAGATAACTACAATAAACATTCAAATTAAAACAATAAAAGGAAAAAAAGAATTAGCAGAAGAATTATACCTTTTCGAAATCCATCTTTGCAGCAGACTGCTCGACATCTTTCTTTCTTTTGCAGACCTCTGAAGTAACCGTCATATCTGGAAGCTTCAAGCAGCTACGAAACAAACAAGGACCTTGTTGCGGAATGGCTAACCTTGGGCAAACATTTCTTACTGGATTTCAATTCTTAACTTCATACTACATAAACCAAGTGCCTCAGTGGAATAATTACTGATTCACTTCACAACATGCATAATAACATGAACCAGTATACCAAAATTGAAATTGAAAACTAGTATACTAAAGTTCTGTAACACTATTAGTTCTTCTACAAAAGAAAAAGTCTGAAAAGTTAACAGGTAACAAAGAGAAGCAAAACCAATTATAATAAAATTCCAAGAAAATTAAATTAAGACTAACTAAAATTAAACAAAACCGATATTCAGATCTACTTTCCTCCTTCACACCACCCCTAATCAAAAATCACACATAAGATTCCTCCACCAAAAGAAGTAGATCTGAAGATATTATAACTAATAAGATAAATAAAAGAAGAAAAAAAAAAACCTAAAAGGAGTAAAATTTTGATTTAAGAGTGGTACCTCTCCTCCCTACTACTGAACTATGTTTCTGATGATCTTTTTTCTGAAAATGTATCAATCAATTCTGAAGTCACACTTACAAAATAAACTAAACCCTAAATGGTGATTAAAATTAAAAAAAAAACTATACAATTTAACCATTTAACCAAAATAGAAACAAATTCAATAAAACAACAGAAACCCTAACTTTTACTTGCATAAAACAATGAAAAAAATGAAGGAAAATTCAGCATAATGCTTCAAACCCTATATTTCAACTCAGAAAAATCATCATAGTTGAATATTTAATCAAAGTAAATAAAATTCTTCTTCAATAACCCATTCCAGAACTAAAATGCTCTCGCATTCAATAACACGGAATTTTTTTAAACAAAAACCAATTTCAGCGTTCAGGAACCATTAGAGTCGAAATCTCACTTGACTGAGTGTTGTAATTGAGATCTACTCTAGGTTTAGTAGAGTTTAATGATCGGCGAAGGTGGGTTTGGTTATGTTTGTTAATGAGAAGATACAGAGGGAGGCGGCGATCCAGAAATACAGAGAAGATGCAGAGGGAGGCGGTGAAGGTGGGTTTGGTTCTGTTTGATATGAGTTAGAGTTTCATGTTCTTACGGAGGAAACGAGGTGGAAGCAGATGAGATAGAGAATGGATGCGGACAATGTGTTAGGATTAAAGAGAGAAAAACAAAAAAGAAAGAAAGGAAATCTGGAAAATGAAGCGAAAAAATTAGGCTTTCGCTTTTGTATAGATATTTTGAACGGTGGATAAGGTTGGTCATACGGATTACAAAAAAAATTTAGACTGTGAAGATTATGTTTTTGTGTTAAAACGAACTCGTGCGTTAGGTTTATTTATTAACCTTCAATATGAAAAAAATCCAAATAATAGTAAAAATTATAATGATTGAGGATATATATAAATTTTGATTTTGTATATGTAAGAATGAATCATAAAAATAAGAAATGAATTCAATAATTGTTATTGATTTTCTACTAGACAAGAATAGGGGATAAATATAGGGTGCCAAACGCCTTATATGTGATGTCGAACATTGAGAAGGATTCATTTTGTAGACTTTTGAATGAATTTAAGGTTTCAGACGAGTATGCATCAAACATTTCTCGTTGTGTGAACCTTAAAGCGGAGGCTTATAGGTCTAAAAAGTCATGATTGCCATGTTAAATCAAACTCGTGCATTCAGTTTATCAACCTTCGAATTACTAAAATTTAAAAAATATCATATAAATTATAATGATTTTGGATATTGTATCAATCTTTGATTAT
This sequence comes from Papaver californicum, assembly GCA_023531435.1. Lineage (NCBI taxonomy): Eukaryota > Viridiplantae > Streptophyta > Magnoliopsida > Ranunculales > Papaveraceae > Papaver > Papaver californicum. The sequence goes on along the minus strand of JAJJMC010028012.1, from coordinate 20,211 downwards.
ACATAAATTTTAATATATGAGAATGAATCAGAGAAATGAAAAATACATTTGATAATTGTCTTTGACTATCGATTAGATAAAGTTTTTAAGTCCAATGATGGTAGATTTAGGGTTCCGATGGAGATTCCAACTTAGGATAAGTGGTCATTAAAGATATGATGACAATCATCGGTAGGCTTAGGGTTCCAATGAAGTTTTCGACTTAGACGAATAGGTCATTTATGATAATATGATGAACATCCGTAGGTCTGGAGTTCCTATGAAGATTCCAACTTAGTGGAAAAGATAATTAATCAAAAGATGACATGAATAATATCTTTAGATTTCCAGCGAAGAGGCCTACTTATTCTAAAGCAGAATATGACAAAACGTGGTATCTTTAGAGTTCTGGTGAACACTCTGACTTATTTTATGCATAATATGACAAGAGGTGGTATATTTGGAGTTCCGGTGAAGATTCTAACTTATTCTAAAGCATAATATGACAAGAAGGGATATATTTAGAGATCCGCTGGGATTCCTCGTATTGATGCGATATACTTATCGATTTCTCATATTATCTACCATTTTAACCGAATGTTTATCGAGCTTAGTCAATTTCACCCGTGATATATTAATTTTATCTAATATCGCTTGATCTCACTCAACTTCTGTGAATTCCATGAGTTAAATTATATGGTTACCTATTAATTCAAGCCAAATTTCCATTAACTTCACTTAATCGACCTTGGGAATTTTATTTGGGCTCACTCAATTTCTCTCACGGTTTCATTGCTAGGTTTAGAGTTATGGTATAGATATTCAGACTAATTAGATCGAAAAAGGAATATTTTGGTTCACACAACTAGATATTGACCTCCTGTATACATTCCGATCAATCAGATACGGAACAAAGCGGATTTCACCTGATATTCATTTGTCTCACCCGGTCTTACTCAATTTCAGACAATATCCATCAAATTTACGGATATCATTCAATTTCACTTGTTATCCTTCGACCTAACTCAATTTTATATGTTGAAATCGATTCACATAATATCCCTCGATGTTGATGCCACCAGGGATGTGTATGAAAGATTCCAATTTCATTTTATCAATGAATGTCCATCGTTTTTAGTCAATTTTACCCGTTATCTATCGATCTTATCCAATTCCGCTCGACCTCACTTAATTTCTCATGGATTTCATGGGTTTATGCTTATTTATCAATTCAAACCAAAATTTCATCAACTTCACTTAATTTCACATATTATCATTCATCTTACCGGATATCGATCGACCTCACTCAATTTCTCCCGGATTCCATCGGTTTCTCCAATTATCATCAATTTAACTGAATGGCTACTAGTATTAATCATTTTCATATGTTATCTATCTATCTTACTCGATATCTCTTGACTTCACTCAATTTCACCAGCTATCTAACAATCTTATCCAATATCGTTTACTTTGCTCGATTTCACTTGGATTTCGTGGGTTTATATAGTTATCTATTATTGTAAAACCGAATAGATATTTCGACTAATCAGAGACAAGAGGAGGCATAGTTAGGGTTGCTAAAACATTTGGGGGAAACTAAATAAAATTTAAACCAAATAAATAAATTTTTATAGCTAAAACTCAGTGGCCTTAGTGTTGAACCAAAAGCTACAGCATAGTAGTCACCAGCAAAGACATGAAGTAAATCTAACTGAAGTTCATCAATCATTTTAAAAACCAATTGCAGCTTATTCAACTAAGTCCATTAACCTTAATTAATATTACATATTGCCAGCTGGCCTCACTCAATTTTTCCTCGATTTCATTAGTTTCTCCACTTAGATATCATTTTAACCGAATATCCACCAACCTCACTTGACCTTGTTCAATTTCACCCGATATTCATTTGTCTCACCCTGTCTTATTCAAATTCAGACAATATCCATCAAATTTACGGATAATATGTTATAAATTGATTTCACATAATATCCCTCGATGTGGATGCCATAATTTTGTTTGTTGCACAATAAATTTTAGGGTTCACCCGATCAATTTTCAACGATATCCATCAAATTTACCGGACATCACCCAATGTAACCTGTAATTACTTGACGTCACTTATTTTTGCTTGTTATCCATCAATTTCATCCAAAATTTGGCAAGGTGGCCGAAACTTGTAGTTGTATATATTAAGATTACGACAATTCTGAAATGATGTTATGTAAGGAAAAAATCAGATTAATAATCAGAGAGTTCAAACCTAGATCCATGGTGGATAACTTTCTCCAAGCTTCATATTCATCACGAAAAATAGCGTTGGTCGAATTTGTTATGTGATCGACTTACGTAAATCTCTATGCATATCCAACGGCGAAAATCGACTTACGTAAATCTCATGACAAATGAGATTATGACATTTGAGATTGAACAATCGTCTATAGATTTTCATTCAGACCTACCACGAACTGAGGATTATTCTTATAAATTACAAAGATTAAATTTTCGAGAATGAATCGATAACGAATGAGATTTAACATTAAAGATGGAACACTCGTTCAAAGAAGTAATTATGACATATAATGAATTACAAATTGTTCTGGTAAATAATAAAGACAGAGTTTGAGAGAATAAACGATAATTAACGAGATTCTTACATTAAATATTGAACATTCGTCCAAATATTTTTAACTTACAACAAATTGAAGATTTTATTGGTTTTTTCCATTTCCCTTCAACCTCGCCTAATTTTATACATTATTCATCAATTATTTGTTACTAAATTTACCTTAACTTCACTCAATTTCTTAGTATAATTTAGATAGCAATCAGCAATGCAAAATTGGTTACACAAGACGCTCACCACACCGAAGCTATGAAATAGGATGCACATCATATATATCTAGCCAATAGAAAACCCAGAGTCTCCAATCGTGTAGCTATACACGCAAAACACAATAGAGACAAGGATTACTACCCAGTGTAGTCCATACCGGTTGGTTTTACCGGTTTCGGTCGAAAAGCGAGACGAAATCTGATATACCGGTGAACGATATTTGACCGAAAAATCGGCCGGTATGGACCAAACCGGTCAAACCGGTACGGGCGGTTTTTTTTATTTTATTTTTAAAAAAAAATTAATAAAAAACAAACTTATCCTTGTTTTAAGGTTTTTAATTGTTATCATTTTTTTTATGATATTTTAGAATTATATATACATATGATAATATCTATAATTAATCTAATGATCTTGATTAGAATTGTAATATTCTTGTTTAATTAGTATCTTAGTCGATGAACTTTGAAGTTGTTCTTGTTTCTCTTGTGTTTCTAGTTTGAACTTTGTATGAAATATATGGATCTATATATTTTGGATGAGTTCTAGTTTTTCTTTTTAAACTTTGTGAAAAAAACGTTTGTTATAACGTGTTAAAATATATTTATAGTTATAAAATGTGAACTAGTATTTTTTCATAAAATTATAGGTATAAAATATATGGACCGATATTTCACCGATATTTGAAATCGAAATTTCTCTGATATTACGGCGTACCAATATATCGTTCTCGACCAGTACGAACCGAAATCCATTATGGATTACATTGTTACTACCCTATCCAATGGTGAGAATTTCTTTGGCGGGAATGTTGGCGCGTTTCCTTTTACTTTTTTGGGGGTGAAATATAAAATTCATGTTGGCTAATCTTTATGATTAATAAATTCTCGCCTACTTTTGGAAACCTTTTCACAGCTTCCAACTCACCTTCTTCTCTTTGTTTCTCAGTTTCAATTCTCCTAAAAAAGCTCTGATCCTTCGCTTCTCTCTCAGAAACTAAAACAAAAAGTAATATTGAAGCTTTGATCCCTCTCTTTCACTTCTGATTTATTCGTGAAAATTATTTCACCTTCGTTTTCTTTCTTTTTGAAATCGAAGATCCAAAAGAGAAAAATTAGAGCTTTCCAATTTCTCACAGAGTTGTAAAGTGGGGTTTCAGTATGTTTCAATTAGGGATTTTTTTGATTACGATGTGGATTTTGATTTAAAATAGGAAATTGAATTGTTTTCTAAACGTCGGAATCGGGGAAAAATCAAGGATTTGTTGTAATGGGCTCTCTTTGATTTGGTAGTTAACTTTTTGGTGTTTTTTTGTTTTTTGAATTTTGAAAATCAATTTTAGGGTCTGGTAGTTTGGTTGGGAAGGTTTTCTTTGTGAATTCCTGTGTTGTATCCTATAAATTTTACCGATTCGAATCTGGTGATCTTATATATAATTTTTTGTACTCAATTGTGAAGTTCCCAGATCTTGTGAGAATCCTCAATCGAGAAAAATGATGCTTATTAACCTGTGGAAAGGTAACTTCGAGTCTCTGTCTTTCTTGAATATTAGGGTGTTTGTTTTATGCTCCTCAATTTGTGTTGAGTTTTTGATATGGGTGTTGATGTTACAAGGGATATTTGAGTTTTCTGAAGTGGGTTTCGACAGTACTAGCTACAGAAGAAAAATCAGGAACAAATTACTTCGTCTTGCTACAGGTGTCTTGATCACTCAATTTTTCATTCAATTTTATGCATTATCAATGATCATTAATTTATGTTTTTGTAATTGCGTAATCATTTATTTGTGTTTTTGTAATTGTGTTATTAGGGAGGTGAAGAACAAAATCTTTACTGCACTGATCACACCGAGCTCTTTAGGTCTGTAATTTCCCCTAATTTTTATAAATTAGGATTTATTTTGGATTTAATCTCATTGTTTAAAACTTATATATGTTTGTATTTTTTCGGATTGATGTATAGACAAGAAAGCTACTTCGCTTACTTGTTTGGGGTGAAGGAGCTCGGTTTTTATGGAGCCATTGTAAGTTTGCTAATGACAATGCAATTTTTGTATGTTTGTTGAGTTATTATCGCAATTTCTTTGCATAGTTAAGCATGTTTAGTTAACAAAATATTATGTTCAATTATTGGGTTTTTGCTCCTAAGGATATCTCGACTGGATAGTCGATTCTGTTTGCTCCAAGATTACCTGCCGAATATGCTGTTTGGTCGGGGGAAATAAAATCACTATCCTACTTCAAGGTAACATTGCTTTAACAAATTGTTGTTGTCGAAGTATCATGTTAAATGTGTTCTTGTGTTGAATTCTTGTCTTGTTTTTGCAGGAATTGTATATGGTTAACATGGTAAGCTATACCGATGAGATTGTAGAAGTTTTACATGCTCATCACGGAGGAACCGAAAAGCCTGTATTATTTCTCTTGTATGGACAAAACACTGATAGTAATAACTTCTCTAAGCCTGCAGAGTTCAAGGTTTCTAAACCATGCTCTGGTCCATAACCTTACTAGACTGAAAAGGTTGACGTATCATTATTGAGACATAACAATTTATATATGTATTTAATAGGAAACAGAAAAATTTGAGACTGATTTAAGTGTGCTACATCCAATTTTAACTGAATGCCGCACAATTGAATCAGATGCGGAGCTTTCTCTTATTCAGTATGCTAATGATATAAGCTTAGAAGCTCATGTAGAGGTAATGTCTTGTAAAAGCGTTTTGTAAATGGATTAGATGAATCTCCTAATTTATGAACTGTCATTGTCTTTGGGTTGTTAAATGTATATTTAAATTTAACTAAAACAGGAGACTAAGATATCAAGAATATCCTTCTTAAATAGGTAAAATGTAAATTCAGTTAGACCAGATGTTTTATAGGGTCAAGACTTGAATTGCGTTACTTTCACTATGTCAGTCAACTTTTTCTCTCGACTTCTATTTAACCCTTAATGTTTACTGTTATGGATTTTTTTTTTTATGTATGTGGGTGTTTGTGTTTGTGTGTGTGCATATTAAGCTGTCTTGATAAACCGAGGTTGCTTCCAATATGCATAAATCTATACTTCTCAATAATATGTATCAGATATCTAAGATTCTTCGAACAATGTTAGCTGAATTGCTTTAAAATCCAATTACATGCATGTAAAGCTTCCCTTGTATCTACAATATGGACTTATTGTGTCTTATTATAAAGTAGCCTTTGTTATCCTTCATGTTGGGTTTAATATTTTTTGAATGAAAATTTCTTACCAAACTGATCCACCTGGAGCAGGTAATAAGAAATACGAGAGTCCGCATGAGAGAGTACCAATTAGGTTGAGTTTTTAATTTTTGATTGACTTGGATTTTGTTCCTGATTTTTTCTCTGTAGTTGTTATGTAATTCTATTACAGGAAAAACGGGTTTAAGCGTCTAAAATCTTAGCAAGAGCTCGGAAATTTAGTCGCTTAAATATTTTAAGCATCTAAAAATTGCAACTGCCAAAAATTTTGGCGGCAATAAACATGTGTCCACTATTATTTAGCAACGAAAAAAATACACTTAATCGCTAGATCCTTTGTTCAAGTAATTTATAGCAACTAAAATAATGAACATGTAGCTATTCACTTTGAGGCACCGACTCGTAGCAACAACAAAATAAATTGGTTGCTCAAACCTCTCTCAGCAACTAAGTTTGAGCCACAACCAA
>JAJJMC010028012.1:0-13695 GCA_023531435.1 Papaver californicum | reverse complement strand
AAATATGTTTAATTGCTAGATCTGTTTTTCAAGTAACTTATAGCAGCCAAAAGTTGATCATGTAGCTATTCACTTTGAGGCACCGACTCGTAGCAACAACAAAATAAATTGGTTGCTCAAACCTCTCTCATCAACTAAGTTTGAGCCACGACCAAATATGTTTAATTGCTAGATCCGTTTTTCAAGTAACTTATAGCATCTAAAAAAGTGATCATGTAGCTATTCACTTTGAGGCACAGACTCGTAGCAACAGAAAATGAATTGGTTGCTCAAACCTCTCTCAGCAACTAAGTTTAAGCCACCACCACATGTTAAAAAATGAATTACTTGAGGGAGAAAGATAGACCATGTGATCAAAATCCATCAAGGCTTTATACCTAGTTCTATCTGTCATACAGATTTTGATCCGTGTGACTCATTGGAAAAAAATCGTATTTGTCCATTTTAGTACGATTATACTTGGTTATACCACCCTTTTTTTATTTTTTTATTATCTTTGTCTAAATATTATATATATTTTAATTAGTAAAATATTTGTATATTTTAATATCGAGGAATATGTATTTATGGAAGAAAAAAATTAATAACCTAAGAAATTATTTTTTGCTTCTTACTTCTAAGATTGATTTATGTTTAAGCTATTTTTTAATTTTGAGAAATTATTTTTGATTATTAAAATTTAAAAATCAACAAAATAAATTTTGCATACATTCTAAAATGACTTGTATAAAGAAAAAAATACTCCTGAAATCTCAATAAAAATAAAAAACAGGCGCCGACTAAGGGGATCGAAACCCTTGACCACAGGATTAAAAGTCACACGCTCTACCACTGAGCTAAGTCGGCTTTTTGTGTATTTTTAAGGTCAAGTTGATAACTCCAATCGGTTTTTGATATTGTGATTTTGATGGAGCATGGACTGGATGAACGGCTAAGATTTTGGTGATAAAATTACATGTGGGGTCAGATATATAATTGTGGGACCTACCTGAAAATTCTAAAAATGGTACCCGTTGGACTTGAATTTTCTCTGATTATCTGAATGATCTGATTCATGTAATAATTTGATTCAGAAAGACAATAACACATATTACATAATAGAAATATGGAAATTCTTAGTACAATGAAAAAGATAGAAAAATTTGAAGCTGCATTTGATTTGTTTCAATTTTCAGCCAAAAACAGTTACATTTTTCGGAGTTAGAACTCATACCGTACAAAACTTTCGTGTTCAAGGACTTGTCTATTAGTCTCATTCTAACACTAAAAAATGGAACTAGTAATAATGGCCACTATCCACTGTCCGACTTTGGATACCTTCCGAGAAAGCTTTGACGAGTCCAACATAATTTAACCCACCTTGACAGTGTTGAGTTCTTCACCGCAAGCAACCCAACATCCACTAGGGAAAACTAGCTAAAGACAGGTAAATCTAAACTTATACCACAGGTCCACCATCTACCTCTTTTACCTCATATAACTACAGTCAAATATCAATATTCGTAAGATACCATTGGGGAATACTCAAAGAACTCATTGAAATCTCATAATTCAGTGCCTTACCTCAAGCCAAACTGATGTAGTTTCACTTCCTGTAAACAAGTATCGCCCAAGAAAAATGGTGTCTCCTTTCTTTACTGCCTGCACACAATCATATACCTCACAGCACCATAGAACAAATACAACCAAGTCACACATAGGTAATTCAAAGATGAAAATTGGAAGGGAACACTTCGATTGTCATCCTTATTTCTTAATCAAGTCTCCTAAGGGCTACCTCTATCAGCAGCTAGGGTCGTTTCTATATGTTATAAAGTATCATATATCTCTTTCTCAAAGTGTTCTAATCTCTATCATTTCTTGCTGAGATCGATGATCATGATTACCTAATTCTCTAGCACATATGATGTGTGGGTGTGAGAGAGAGAGAGAGCAAAAGATTAATAAATTTAAGGCAGTAAGAGTAGGTGAATTATGCACAAAGTTCCTCTGTAAGAAAGTCTCATCACTAATTAACAAATGATTCATATTTTTATTGGAGTTGATTTTGATTAACTAAAACAATTAAACTAGAGTCTGGTTTCTAAAAAAACTAACAATACGGGTCTGCTTCCCAGAAAAGTTAAAAACTTGTTCAAAAATACTTCTGATGGGTGGGACAGTAATAAACTCCACTTGTGTTTTAATAAAGAAAAAGTTCAAACAATAAGAAAAATAAAAATTGATTCCACCTGTTATGACCAATTGATTTGGTCCTTAAATCTGTTTATAACAGAATGAATATGCAAACAAGAAGCATGTCTCATGCAAACAAGAAGCATGAATATGCAAAAGCATTGAAATATACACTACCAATAAAACACACCTTATTCAAAGCAATTGATGGCTTCTCAGCGTTCTTTATCTTCTAACATCAAAGAGGATTAGGACCCTGCAAAGTTAAAGCTATTATTGTTTCAGTAGACCCAACTGGACGAGAAGGAATTAATGAATGAATAGACGCAACTAAAATCAATTTAAGTAGACCTCAGTAGAAAATCCAGACCTACGATAGTTGTGTCATGAGTCTTACCATATGAATCAGTACCACCACTAAACCACAATCGAGGTGCTCCAGGTGCGTCTGCATATATACAAATAATTGCTTGTCCAGAGTTGAGACGATTAAAGACATAACACATAACTAAAAAGAAGTATGCATACCCAAACTCTCTCAGTGAAAGTATTGTATTTCTAACATATTGTCTTATCTTAAAGCATGTTGAGACATCTACAATTTGCATTAACTACCTCACAAACTACAGATTCTACAGTAAAAACTACCCAAGATGGCTAACCTTCATCGTCTTGCTATGATAATCTTCACAAACCAATATAAAGAAGCAAATAAATAGAATCAATCTTCATAATCTAATCAAATACGTTACTCTCTATAGTACTGAGCTGCATGTAGTAATTCCCAAACCTTAGAAGCACCCTCCTGACTAGATGCCTAAAAGAGAACACCAAATCGTAAAATCACTGCATAACAAAGTGCCTAGCATCATGAAGTGGGTTTAACCTAAAACTATTATTAGTAGTACTAACACCTCTGGTAAACTCAAATGTAAGGAAACCCCAACAAATTTTTTTTAGCATAAACCAAAAAATGTTCCCCTTTTTAGCAAAAACCCTAAAATTGAAAGAAACCCCTCAAATCAGTTGAATGTTCATGATAGACGAAAAAGATAATGATCTTAGAATCAACTAATTTATACTTGCTGAAACCATTTAGGGGAAATGAGTTTACAGATCAGATTTTATGAATCAACTAATTCATTTTTAAGGGTTTGGTGATTGCAATGGTTTGGTGTTTTCAGCTTTAAACCTAAAGAATCCAGGTCCAAACCGAATAATTATTAAAAAATTATTAACAAAAACCCTTGTAAGAAATCAGAGTTTATGAAAGAAAAATCTTGCAAAACTAGTAAACCCTAGATCTAAAAGAGATGGGTTGTTACCTGTGTTAGAAATACCTCCATTTACCAACAAAATCTACAAACACCAAAACCCCTAAATATTGGCGACGAGAAACAAAGGCTAGGGTTACAGTGAACGAAAAGAGACCTTACTAAGTTACTTTGCAATCATCGTGAGTCTGATGCGCTAAATGGCTGCAACCTGTGGACAAGCTTCGATGATCCAGATTCGGTAGATGGTGATGAAGGTATCGATGAAACCTAGTTTTCTTCTCAGGCGCCTGTTATGGAAGAGAGACAAAGAGAGGGAAAAAAGAATAACGAAAATGAAGGGAAAAAAAGTTTAGGGTTTTGAAAACAAATTTTGAACGGTAGATAAGCCACCTCATGCGTATCATGAAAAGTTTTGGATGGTTCAGATTCGATGTTGGATTCTCATACGGATTGAGTCAAGTGTGTTAGTTAACTATGTGATTTTCACTGTGTTAGAACGAAAATTTGAACGGTGAATAAGGTACCTCATACGGATCATGAAATTTTTTGAATGGTCCAGATTGGGTTTTGAATTCTCATACGATTGAGACTAGTGTCTGAGTAGCTGTGTGGTAAAACATCGATAAGTTTAGGGTACCAATGAAGATTCCGACTTAGGGGAATAAACACTATGAGGAATACATGACGATCACTGCCTTATCCAATCTACTTTTGGGTACTGGTGAAGATTCCGATCTAGGATAAGAGGTTCTTAAGGTAACATGACGGATCACTACCTTATCCAAAAAAATAATTTTGCTCAGATTCATTAAATTTTATTTAATCTCAATCAAACTCAGTCATTTTCATCGATTTCACTCGAATTTACTCATTTTTCATTGATCTCACTCGTATTTACTTAACTCATATCAATTTAGACTGAATAAAACTTAATGAATGAGTTCAAATGAGACTGAATAAAACTTAATGAATTAAGTGAAATTGATGTAAATTAATATAATTTGAGTAAGATCGATCAAAATTGACTGTATTCAAGTGAGATTGATGAAACATTGAGTGATTTCTAGTGAAATATAACAAAATTGATGGAATTAAAAATATATCAAACTCGTAAACATCATCGAACAAGGGGTTCATTTCCTTTTCACGTGATCCTATTATTTACCAATCTTATTCAATACCGCTCGATCTCACTTAATTTCTCAAGGATTCCATGGGTTTATGGTTCAGGGTACCGACGAAGATTCCGACTTGAATTTGTTAGATCGCTAAAAAAATGAATAAGTTTAATTTAGATTGAATATAATTCAATAAATCTAAGTAAAACCGAGTGAAATTAATGAAAATTGATATAATTTGAGTAAGATCGATCAAAATTGAGTGTATTCAAGTTAGTTCGATAAAAGATTGAGTGAATTTTAGTGAGATTGATGAAATCATAGTTTGATATCTTTAGATTTGTTAGATCGATAAAAAAATGAATAAGTTTGATTCAGAATGAACAAAATTCAATAAATCTAAGTGAAATCGAGTGAAAATGATGAAAATTGATATAGTTTGAGTAAGATCGATGAAAATTGAGTGTATTCAATTCGGTTCGATAAAAATTTGAATGAATTTTAGTGAGATTGAAATCATAGTTTGATATCGTTAGATTTGTTAGATTGATAACAAAATGAATAAGTTTGATTGAGATTGAATAAAATTCAATAAATCTAAGTGAAATCGAGTAAAATTGATGAAAAATTGATATAATTTGAGTAAGATCGATAAAAATTGAGTGTATTCAAGTCGGTTCGATAAAAAGTTGAGTGAATTTTAGTGAGATTGATGAAATCATAGTTTAACTCACACATTTGTCTCAATCTGTATGATAATCCAACATCAAATCTAGACCATCCAAAACCTTCATGATCCGTATGAGGTGGCTTATCCACCGTTCAAATTTTCCTTTTTAACACAAAGAAAAACACACATTTAACTTACTCATTTGTCTCAATCCGTATGACACCGAATCTGCACCACATATTATTAAAGCCGTGAGAACCGTTCAATGTTTTTTGTTTTTGACACATGGAAAGAATCTAACCATCATATCTTAGTGGTCCAATTAAATTGGTGTCGAAGGTAATGATCGTCCAGCTCTATTACACTATAACTGAGTTAAGATACACATAGGGAACACACTAACAAAAAATCATGTTCGTCAATCTCTTTGATCAGTTACTCGAGGGAAACATTAACTTTTCATATATAAGCATAGAAGAGAGAGAAAATCACTAAACCTAATATCTTTTTCCTTCTCGTCCGCCTCCCACCCTCTCCCTTTTCTCTGTAAACCCTAACCCATGTCAAGAGAGGAAATCTGATCGAAGTAAAAAAAGTGATGTTTTTTAACTTCTCCTAGCAATCAAACTCTCCAATCTCTGGTTCCTCTCTATTTTAGATTCCTCAAGATCATGTACTAGCGGATTATAGAAAAACTAGGGCAAATTTTTTCCTTTGAAATACTCATATTCTTACTCTTCTTAGTCATAACCAAAACACCATCATCGTCATCAGCATCAGAAGAATGTAACCACCTTTTACTTTTACCCTTTTGATTATCATCATACATATTATACCTTTTCAAAATCTCCTGAAATTTATCTTCACAACCTGGTAATATGTAGACAGTTCCTTCGAAATTACATACCAAAACAGCATCAACATCACATAATGTTGTGAATTCAGTATATTTCTTTTTTACACCCGACCATCTAGATCTGAAAACTTTCCTCTTTTTCTTAGAATCAACAACAAAACCATGAGTAGAAGATGACGATGATGGTGATTTACACTTTAATTCTGAATTAGAAAGGGAACCCATGTTTAGAGACTCAGAGAAATCCATATCAAGCGCAAGAACCAAAGAGTTTTGGTTGATGGTGTAAATATAATTTTAATTATATGCTGTCCAGCAAGCGGTTACTTTTATTCAAGAACAAAAAAAGTAAGTGTATATACGGGTGTATCTAATTACAGGATTGGTTCTTGGTTGCCTTATGACTGGAATTGCATTATATATGAAGGTAGAGCTAAACAACTTTACTAATAACAAGAATCTTCATGGCTAATTTTTGTTTTTTTGAAACTTGACATATTATGTGAATCAGGACCATGGTTTGCTGCTCAATGCAGTACCAGCCCTCACTGTAACAGGAATATTGGTAAGACTGATAGAACTTAATGCTTCACAAGCAAGTCTTTTTCTACTCTAGGTATAAAGTTATTCATATTTGTGGGCTTATTATAGGTGTACATTGGATCATTCTCGGTAGGAATGGGTGCAGTTCCATGGGTTGTGATGTCTGAGGTAATTTCAATCTTCTTAAATTGTTCTTCCCAATTTTACTAACATGTTAAGCAAGAGGTTGCAGTTACGCATCTATTTCTCTTGCAGGTTTTTCCAATAAATGTTAAAGGGGTAGCTGGAAGTCTAGCGACACTAGTGAACTGGTTTGGTTCATAGGTGATTTCCTACACATTAAATTACCTCATGAGCTGGAGCTCTTCTGGTAACTAATCTCCATTTTCGAACTAGTGAAACCAAACTTTTAAAACACGAGCACTCACCATTACTTGTTTTTTCTGTGCTTTGCAGGTACATTTATCATTTATGTTGTGGTTAACGGACTAGCTATAGTATTTATCGCCATGTTAGTACCTGAAACAAAGGGAAGAACTCTAGAAGAGATTCAAGCTGCCATCAACAAGTCGTGATGATGAAAACCAAAAGGAAGTTAGCTGATGAACAGTCACAAGCATTTATTTCGTTTATTCTTCCCAAAGTAAACAAAAATGTAAACTCAAATAATGATTAAGCGTTCACTGCCTAGCTATATTCTCAATAGTATCATCCAAATTCATTTTATATTCATTTCACTGCCTAGCTATGGGTTTATTTTGATCAGCAAGTTCTATGTTGACACAAGATTTTGTCATCCAACATGGTTATTTTCATCGTTGAACTTTTAGATTTGTAGTATTGACAAAGTACCTATGAACTGTCATTTTTTAAAGTCACTCTTATGTACGACCATTGATCAGGTTGGAGAAGGAAAATCCTGGGAAGTCATAATGAAAGAAGAGAAAATCAGTGTCGGAAAAGCCAAGAAAGGAAAAGGTCCTATAACAAGAATTTGATAGTACTATTTTGATTCCATTCTTTTTAGTGAGATTTCCATGGTTTTTTTATGTCTTATAGATTGAATTCTAATGGATTACATATGTGCTACTATTTCAGGGCTTGAATGACTTCTGATGGAGAAGTACTATCCGAAGGTTTAAGGGAGCAGACAGAGAATTGGGTATCTTGTGGAACAGGTGTTACATCTTGCATTCTTGCTATGGTGAGTGTTCTCCTGTAACTTAAAAGAGTACATACAGAGCAGCTGTCAGTATCAATAAAAGAGTGATTTGGTACCATTCAACTGTTTAATAAAGCCAACTCTCTGTTAATATGTCTGTATAGGTTTCAGATCTTATGTTGGTAGCTTTTCCTAATGCCTTTTATTGTTAAGTTGTTTATCCAAATACTAGTAGATAGGTATTATATAAAGTGTAAACTACTATTTTATTTATCTGGTTGGTTTATTTTCTTTTTAATTTTACAGGGTCAGTCGTTCCCTGGTGTATCCTTAATGAAGCATGTGCAGTATCCTTTAACGGGTCCAGCTGGAAGGGGATTCTGTCCTAATCCGGGACTTTCTGGTGCACATGTGACCAGAATTGGTTGGTACTAGATGAAGCTGTTCAAACTGGCTTTGTATCAGGCTTAGGAAAAAAACTCAGCTCTATCTTCATCAAGATTGTGGAGATTGTAAATATTTTTTTAAAGAAATAATTAATTGTATTTTTTTTCCTTTTTTGTAAAGAGTGTAACTTTTTTAACAAATGACATAAATTGAATTATGTGATATAATAAATTTTAATTTTGTTTTTAATTTGGTTCATAATTTTAATATTAATTTGGGATTATTAAAATTAGATATGTGGAGTAATTGAGCATGAAAATTTGGCAGCTTAAAAACTTGAGCAACCAACTCAAACACAAATTTTGGCAGTTTAAAAGTTTGAGCAATCAATTTCAGGCAAGCTTAAAAGCTTAAGCAACCAACTTCAGGACAATCAAAACCAAAAATCGCTTGTAGCAAGTAAAATCATTTGATCGTTTAAAATCTTAACCAAGTAACATCAGGTTAAGTTGTTCCATGTATCTTCCAACTAGGTAGTTTAATAGCTCCTAAGTCACAAGTTGCTTCTAGAGAGTAAAAAATTTTGTACCTCAAAAGCTTGAGCAACCAACTTCAGGCCAATCAAAATCAGAAATCACTTTTAGCGAGCAAAATTATTTGATCGCTTAAAACCTTAACCAAACAATTTCAGAAAGAGTTGCTCCATGTATCTATCAACCAAGTATTTTATTTGCTTTAGAATGATTGGTATATCTAAAAAGATTGGTAGTTTACTTGCTACATTGGTTGGTCTTCATATTAAGCGATCACAGTTTTACTTGCTTCATGATAGTTGGTCTAAATGTTAGGCAATGAGAAAAGTACTCGCTTTAGGTAAGTTGGTTTATTACTAGAGCGATTGCATGGTCGCTCAAGGCTTTGACATACATGGCTTTGGGCAACCAACGGAGCGAGTGCCACTTTTAGTCGCTATAACGGTTATAGCGACTTAAAAGGGGCTTTAAGCGACTTAAAACGAGTAGTCGCTTAAACCTATTTTTTTTTGTAGTGTTCAAACACTGTAAAGAAACAAAGTAATGGAAGTTGAGATTCAAGTCTTTAACTTTTTCCATACCCAGCAGCAGGACTGCATCTAATTGTCTCTATATTCTATGCATTTGTAAGACTGGAGTTCTGAATAATATTCACAGTTCATTGTAAACACTAAATATTCCATCCAACTTGTGTAATTAGATGATGAAAGGTTATGTTCTAATCTTCTGTTTGGATATTATTACCGTGTTTTAGGTTGAAGAAGCATAAATCCATCCAACTTCCTTAAATGTGAAGGGCCCTGCCCATATTGAGGAAGGAATATAACACTACAACAAAAACGGGCTTAAGCGTCTAAAATCTTAGCAAGAGCTCGGAAATTTAGTCGCTTAAATAGTTTAAGCGTCTAAAATTGCAACTGCCCGAAATTTTGGTGGCAATAAACATGTGTCCACTATTATTTAGCAACTAAAAAATATACTTAATCGCTAGATCCTTTGTTCAAGTAATTTGTAGCAACGTGATCATGTAGCTATTTACTTTGAGGCACCGACTCGTAGCAACAACAAAATAAATTGGTTGGTCAAACCTCTCTCAGCAACTAAATTTGAGCTACAACCAAATATGTTTAATTGCTAGATCCGTTTTTCAAGTAATTTATAGCAGCTAAAAGTTGATCATATAGCTATTCAGTTTGAGGACCGACTCGTAGCAACAACAAAATAAATTGGTTGCTCAAACCTCTCTCAGCAACTAAGTTTGAGCCACAACCAAATATGTTTAATTGCTAGATCCATTTTTCAAGTAACTTGTAGCATCTAAAAAAGTGATCATGTAGCTATTCACTTTGAGGCAAAGACTCGTAGCAACAGAAAATGAATTGGTTGCTCAAACCTCTCTCAGCAACTAAGTTTAAGCCACCACCACATGTTCAAAAGATAATTATTTGGTAAAACCTTTCCCAGCAACTAAGTTTTAGCCGCCACCACCATTTCAAAAGAGAAATCAGTTTTTGAAGTAGACATTTGAGAACTTAGTAGTAATCTAACAATCTTATTAGGATTTGTTTAATAGAAACATGAAAACTTGTTTGAATCATTGTTAGATTCGCTATGAGCAAATGTTTGGATACACAAATTGAAAATAAAAATTAACATGAGTCGTCTAAATTGATTATAATTTAATTATAACATATTTTTGTTTCAGTGTGTTTATCAAATCTATTTTACCTTTTAATAACAACTTATCTACAAATTTACCATAACAAGTAGAAATTCGTTGTCAAAAAATACAAAGTTTTAATCCTATCTTCTGTACTCAGTCCGATTTATCTCAATTATTGTACCAAATAAAATCAAACAAGCAACCTAAAGTTGAATAAGAAATAAAATTGATTGAGCACATAAAACATGACGGACAAAAGTTTCTTTTTGCTTTTGATGAAACACAAAAAGAGTTTCAAATGTCTGATTCTATTCCTGAAGTTTACATGACAAAAGAAAAACAAAAAAACATGTAATCTGATATTGGCCAGGACAAAATATAGGAGAAGCCGAA
This sequence comes from Papaver californicum, assembly GCA_023531435.1. Taxonomy (NCBI): domain Eukaryota; kingdom Viridiplantae; phylum Streptophyta; class Magnoliopsida; order Ranunculales; family Papaveraceae; genus Papaver; species Papaver californicum. The sequence goes on along the minus strand of JAJJMC010028012.1, from coordinate 2,918 downwards.
TAAGCAGGTGGGTTAGGTCTTGTTCTCAGATTTATAAGTAGTTGGTGTAGAACTTCTTAAGGAAGTCAGAGACTTTTTGAACCTTGGTCCCAACATCCTGCACAAGTCCTTCGTTCCCCATCAAATACTTTTCAATGATATGATGACATTGTTTCACATGTTCCACAATGTTGTTCAGTTCTTCCATCCCCTTGAACATAAACATGTCTATTACCTAAATTTCAATGAACAAAATAGAAGGAAAGTAAGTAGAGATCAAGGATAGTTACGCTCTGCTGATAAATGAAGACCCGAATGATGAGTACCCAAACGTCAAATGTTAGAATTGAGAGGTTGAATAGCACATATCCTCCCAACTGCATGAAAAGAACAAACATCGCTTGAAAAAATGTTGAACCATGATGTTATATTCTGATTCAGTCTATCACACCTTCAAGAAGTGGTACTCAAGTAGGAACAGAACTCTGTTTGTGTTGTGAACTTGTTTGATTCCCACTCACAGAAAGTACACTAACATCAAAAAGGATACACCTGGCATATGCTCACAAGCATTGCAAAAATACCAAGCATTACAAGAAGTTGAGTAAGATCTATTTTCTTAACACAAAATTCCTACATATATCGAGGAGGAAACACAAGTTATGCGAGTAAATGAAAGTAACAAGTTCTTTATTATGACCACCAAAAACTGTAAAGGTAAAGAAAATCACTATAGATGTCGACTTATCATTATTGTATCATATGGATCTTAAGAAAAAATATGATATACCCTAGACAGATCCAATGGAGTCTCACAAGTGACAAGCTATGAATGAAAATGAGCACAAGATGATTTCTGACCCCTCCAACATTAGTCGGTGCATAACCAAGCGTTCCAGCAATGACAAGCACGTCACCAGAAGAGGAGCCGACCCACCTGGAAGCGATTTCAATTAGTACTCGGACAAGTGACTAAACACTGTTGTTTAATTCATTAAAGCACTTATAAAATCATACCTACAGTTGGGATACTTGCTCAGTGATAGGTTCTACAATGGTGCAAAACCAGCAACAGTATCTTGTACACAACTATCCTCTAATTTTCTCAACACATTCAAACATAGCAAAAGACTTCCACCATATACATGACAATTCAGGAATATGTCCTGGGAACATAGTCTACTGTACGCCATATACTTGCAGGATCATAATGGAATTTTAACCATACATTCACAACAATATCAGGGACATGCTATAAACATTTGAGCTAAAAGTGACGGTTAGATTATGAGATATGACTGATATCATATGCTCTAAAATTGCTGAATTCAAGCAGACACAATTGTATGAAGTCCTCTATTTGAGGTACTTACCATGATCCATTTGTTTTGAAATTTTTATACATTACTCATAACAAAAATGTATTCATCATATCCAAAAATGAGAGAGAGGCATGCAGTATAAGTACTTCATTCAAACTCAACAACTCAGTCACATCCTACAGGAATAGTTCTATGTATTGTAACAATTTCCACTACCCTCCTAACCCGATCATCATGAAATTTGGAGCGTATCTCCAATACTTAACAAGTAACAAGATACTAAAATATCTTCAAAATCTAACGGTTGGATCTAAGGATATCAGAAAAACAAGAACTGAGATTATATGGCATACAAGGCATACGGGATTTTCAAGCAAGAATTGATAATGTGATGAATTTCTACAATGAATTTACCAAGAACCTATATGACATAATTAACTGGACTATACCTGCACCTAGATCATCTCTACAAATCAAATATGTGTAACACAAAACACTAAGCCATCCCAAAACAGTTGCTAGGATATTTGACCTTTTAAAATCTGAGAACCACATGAGGAACCCTAATAATCAATTCACACAAATTTAAGTTCATAAGCATGTAATTGACGTAAATTGGAGTTAACCCATGCTTACCCACACCATGAATTATAGCTTAAACTCTTCAATTCCTAAAAACCCCCAAATTAGGAAGAACCCTAATTTTATTGTGATCAATGAAATTGAAAATTGAAAGTGAAGTTAGAACAATATAACCTGATTTCAGCTTGAAACGAGAGTAAAATAGCAAACCCAACGGTTGATGTGAGCATGGAATATCAAATTAAGCTTCCTTCCAAATTTCACCCATAAACAGATTTGAGAAGCACAAGAAGAACAATCGAAGTAATCAAACGAAACTAGTTAGCAAAAGTTGATGAATTCCATTCCAATTTGATTTCACTTACTCCAAATCCTTGACTGCTATAGAATTCAGGTGAGGGAGAGAAGCGACAGCTCGCTCTTCAGTTTTTTGGCCGGAGAAAAAATGAGGAAGAAGATCCTCCCGACGAGAGAGATTCACGTGAGATAGACCGTTTGATCGAAATCTATCGACAATTGATATCTATTTCTATCTAGTTACATCCGTCCATTTTATAACACGGTTATATTTGGTTATAACTTATAACACCCTTTTTTTTTGGGGTTTTTTTTGTCTAAACATTATATATATTTTAATTAGTAAAATATTTGTATATTTTAATATCGAGGAATTTGTATTTACGGAAGGAAAAATAAATGTGTAACCTAAGAAATAATCTAGAAACAAAAAATGAATTCGATAATTATCATTGACTTTCCACTAGACAAAGTTTTGAAGTTTGATGATCGTAGATTATAGATTTCGGTGGAGATTCTTAATTTGGATAAGAGGTCAGAAAGGATAAAATGACGAAAATCGGTAGGATAATATGATGAATTCGATAATATGATGAACATCAAGGATAATATAACAAAATGAATAAGTTTGATTGAGATTGAATAAAATTCAATAAATCAAAGTGAAATCGAGTGAAATTGATGAAAAATTGATATAATTTGAGTAAGATCGATCAAAATTGAGTGTATTCAAGTCGG
>JAJJMC010027992.1:0-21190 GCA_023531435.1 Papaver californicum | reverse complement strand
TGTTGGAATCTTGCAACAATGAACAACAACGTTAGATGTATCAGATTAATATATATAAAGAATTGAATTTAAAACAACTCTACCACAGACAACTACGAGGGCAGAATCACAGGTTCGACAAGTTGTCCTTAACACATTAGTTCGCGGGTATACTCGAGAAGAGCAATGCTAAACCCCAACGTGCGAAGATGTGTCCAGGATAAGACTGCCCGATATAGCTTGTATTAGCACAACACAAACTACCCACTCTTGAACTTAGCAACAGGGAAGAAAAAGAATTAATCAATCAAAAACGTTTTTGGATCCCCTTTAAATCTGAAAACCGTTTTATATTTATAGAGAAAAGATTAGGGTTCTGGAAACCTTTAGGGTTTAGGATTTCTTGTAAAATAATGGATCATGGATGATGTCTAATTCGTAGGCCAATACATAGGTAGCCCATTACATAAGTTAGCCCATGTATTATTTGCCCACCCCATTCCACCCATAGTGGAATCCTTCTCTAGAATACCCAATTATGGGACTAAACTAAAGAGTTTCATTCACTCAAGAAAATGAGTGAGCATCCAAGACCAAAATTAATTTAGTTTAAAACTCATTTTCTCCAACAACCTCTTGCTCAAATGATGCACGCCGAGCAGCGGTTGTGGCAATACCATCTGCGCCCCAATCCAAAACCTTCACTATAATATTGAAACAACATTATTTGAAGTCATTGGCAGCATAATGTGTTTTATTGTTAGTTACAAATATGGGAAAAAAATTTAAATGTAGCGCTGCTAGATCATTGAAGATCTAATAATAGTATCTTTACATATGATTGCCAACATAATAATACATATAAAATTTCTTCTATATAAATGAAATTACCACGTACTAGCAGAATATCTTGGTTATCAGTCACTTGTGATGTTTCTGGGATATAGAGGAAACACGCACTTCTGGATTCTCAAGGAAAAATATGAGGTAAAAACTAATTACTAGAGATAACTATTTTGCATGATAGGTCTTAAAATTACTAAATATGGAAGTTCAATACTTGGAAAAGAAAAATGGATCAATCAATACCCATTATTCATTCTCAACTAGGCTATTACAAGACCTCCACGCAGTGAAATGACATGCCCTGAGAGCGATTCTTGTTTTAAGAAAATAGCCCTAAGCTTGGTCAATTTAAGACACTGCAACGTGTGAACGATGATAACTAAGCTTTCAACAATTCAGAAGAAGAATGGCACAAGCAACAAAAGTAATTGACGAAACAACATATTCCTGTACCGAAAGAATTACGGGAAGAAGAAAAAAATCATCATGGGATTCACGGTCATTAAATGAAAAGATGAAAAACAAAAGGAGCATGCCATCAAAAACATCAAAGGACAATTCAGTTGTACAGTAGTACCATGCATAAGTTCTACCGTAAGCACCTTTATGGCTTTATACATGTATATGGGATATAGTGCAAGACGAGATAAAAATTACCTGCAACATCTGTTGTTTCTGCAACAATGAAAAACTAAACAGGAGAAAACTGTTAACGTTAGAGAAATTTCTGAATTTATAAACACTCTGATGTTGGTGCACACACACAAGGACAGAGCCACCTGCTCAGCAAATTATCCTTCACACAATAGTTCTCGGGTACTCCTCAATAATGGAGATGATATACCCCAACAGAGAAGATGTGTCCAGGATACAACTGCCCGTTATGATTTGAATTAGCACAATACAAATCACCATCTAAAACTCAACAACAATTGATGGGAAGGGAAATAAACAAGCAATGTTGCACAAAACAAAGCAAGAAGAGGGGAAAAGAACTAGGGATAGTAGCCTATTCTGGAGTAAATTGAAATGGAGAAACGCATTTTTTCTTTTATAGCCAAAACTTGAGAAGAGATTTAATTCGTATTGATTAAAATTAATTTCGTGCATTAATCATGGTCATAATGTATAAAACGGATATAAAATAGTCAGAAAATATTTTCTCATTAAAACAGCTTAATTCAAGCCGGGTCAGACGCCCCCATAATTAAAACAAGATTTAATGAAATACTTTATTTTCAAAAACGTAAGTCTTGGTTGGCCAGCAGCCTTAGCTACGCCCGCACCAGCAAGCATACTCAATCCCGCAGCACATAAGCTCCGCAAGTCGCAAGAGTGCGTGCCGCACCTGTGTGAGAAGTATGTGTGCACCAACTAGCCCATTGCCTTAGTCCTCCCCTAACCACAAAAGCTTCTAAACCCTAACGGCCCTCCCTTAGTTGCATTTTTTGTGGTAATAAAGGAAGAACTCATCTCTAATCTCTCCAATGTGGGACTAAAGGTTCTTCATTCACAATAGTGAAAAATGAGCTATGACCCTTAGTGACTTCTAGGTCCTAAGGTCCATTCCCACCAAGACTAAAATACATTTTAAATTCATTTTCTCCAACAACATCTTGGCCATCATAGACACCTTATATACAATACCATAAGTTCCATGAGCTACAACATTCTTAATACTCGGTTTTGACAAATCAATCTCCCATTCTTCCGTTGGTATGTAAACCTCTCTTTGCCTAGAAAAAGAAGTCCCATTCAGGTTCATCTCCAACTCGATATCCAAATTGTTCAGACCAAATTAAATTCAATCAATTCCCTGCAATAAAAACTGTGAAATTTCAATCTTCAATCCAACAATCCAATTTTATACACCATACTGAATAAGGAAAGATTCAATAAAAATTCAACTCAATAAAAAAAAAGTCTAAAAATAAAGGTTCAAATGCACACACCATAGGCGGTAAGAATACATCAATAGAGATGAAAATAATATAAATTGAACATAAAAAATCAACAAGTTACCTCTTCCGGCAAACAAAATGCCACCAAGAACTAATTCCTAAATGCATTTCCAAAGCCATTCCTTTTTTTCATTGACTAATTTTATATCTTTGTTCCACATTATAAAGTTGGAAAGCACCACCAAAAGTTTCAAGATTTTTATATTTTGACATAGCTGATTATTAACAACTTTATATTGGCATAACCCTTAAGAAGACATTAGTTGTATTTGACCAGCTCCAGTTTAAGCAGCAAAAACCTCGTCTCTCTTCCATTGAATCGATAGAAGTACAGGTAGAGGACCAATAAACCTTGGGGGATCCCCGTTGTGTCTCTAAATCCACGAGAATGAAAGAAAGACTTAAAAAAACATTGCTAATTTGAGGGCTGCTCAAAACTACAGGGCTATATTTGGGTCTACAAGGCTATATTCGGCCCTACTTAATTTTAGTTCAAATTAAAGAGTAGGATAAAAGGTGTCTAACTAGCTATTATAAAAAAAAAAATACTAAACTATCTTCTATTTATTAGTTACTCCTAGTACTAAAATCAAAATATAAATACAGAAACATTTCCCCTTTTCACTCTAACAACATCTAAAGTAAAAACAAAAATAATAAAAAAAATTATTTCCATGAAACTTTCTAAATTTTAAAATCCTAACCCTAACTTTTCCAAAAATAAAATCCGATCATCCAGAGTTAACTACAAGGTAAATTTCTATAAACCCTTTCTTATAATAGCATTTGTGCTAGATCCATGTGTAGAAATCTTCATTTTCGTGAATCAAAGTCCTGATTTTTTTCTAGAATCGTTGGATACGATGGATCCATATAAAACAATTCTCGTTTTATATTCCTCGTACATAGTTACCATTACTAAAATCGTTGGATACAGCAGATCATATCTAACGATTCTACCTTTTTATTTTTTTTATTTTTTCTATACTGGAATCGTTGGATAAGACACCTTATTATTCACCGATTCGGTTCTTTTATTTATTTTTTTACTTTTTATATATTGGATTCGTTGGATAAGACACCCGATTATCCAATGGTTTCCTTGCTTTCATGTTTTTACTACTATCTGATGAGAATCGTTCGTTAATACAGACCATATCCAATGATTCTGGATATGAAATTTTTTGAGTTTTATAAGTAAGAGGAATCGTTATCTAGACATGCTATCTGACCAACGATTCCAACTTGGTGTTTTTTTGTTAGCTTTTATAGTTTGAATCGGTGGATAAAGATGGTCTTATCCAATGATTCCTACTGAGTGTTTTTCTGTTAGCTTTTTCAATTTTAATCGGTGGATAAATATTGTCTTATCCAACAATTTATACTTAGTGTTTTTTTGTTAGCTTCTACTAATAGTTGTGTTCATTTTAATTAGGATGTTGCAATGAATAATCCTTGTTATTGGATTGTTTGAATCTTTGGTGATACTTATATTTGTTGTTCAATTTGTTTATTTGTACATCCATTATGGACGGTCGAAAAAGAGGTTATGGTCCAGTTCGACCGTGTGACATTGATAGGAGGCCATAGAAAAAGGTTAGCCGCGACATATGCTTCCCCATCCAAATAAAATTGGATGAAGTCCTGGAACTTCTACGTCACCTAGCATTGGAGGAGATTGAAAAGGTGATTGAAGTGGCATCCCGAATAAGGGAGGATATTGTTAATTGGAGAACCAAGATGCAATCCTTGAAGAGGCTGCTGCTGAAGATGTTGTTGCTGCTGATGGTGGAACTGATGGTGCCACTCCTCCTATGGCTGATACCTAATCAATGTTTTTAAGAATTGTTGGCTAAGCTAAACTAAGACTTGTTGTGTTAACTAGTTTATGTTGTTTTATTCAGATATTTATTTTTATTTTTTTTGTGGATGGATGGATGAACTTATGGTTTAATATGTTATAATGAATGGTTTGAAGTTCATTATTCCTTGTTACGTTAAATGATTGGTTGTAAAGAATATCAAATTTTTGCAAAAAATTGTGATCCAGAATCATTGGATAAGGCTCATACGTGTCCACCAATTCCAGCTGTCCCTCCTGCGAAAATCATAGGTTTTTGTAGTAGATCCATAATCGGTGGATAATACACATACGTGTCCACCAATTCTAACTGACAATCTGGTAAATGTGAATCAGAATTAGGTTTTGTGGGTATCTCTTGTAAACCCTCACGAGACTATAACTCGTTCGTTAGGGACACCTATGGTTTTAAAGGCTTGTTTCACATGCTAAATGCAACCGTGATTCCTCCAAAAGTGAGTTTGGTTAGTTTATGATTTGTAGTTTGCTCGAGGATTATAAAAAGATAAGTGTGGGGGAATTTGATAAGTGCCTAATTTACGTATTCTTAGTGTCGTTTTCTCGCACTTATTTGCTAGAGTTTGTGTAAACTACCTTGTATTACTCTTGTTTCCTATTTTATTTGCATCTATAGGTGAATCATCAAAAAACCAATGGAATGACCTCAAAAAGTTTCAATAAAGTGAAGTTCTATAAGTGCCTAAGGACCCAAGACCAAGAAGCCGTGCGAAGAAGTTACAACAAAATAAAGAAAAAATAAGTTCAGATTATTCCCGGCCATGATGGTGACCGAGGAAACATATATGTCTCAGATGATCAGGTGTATGAGAAAACAAAATTCATAAACTTTGAATTTACACGGAAGGTCAGGTGTCCGAGAAAACCAGAATTCTCAAAGCGTCAGGTGTCCGAGTAAAACCAGAATTCTTAAAGGGCTAGGTGGCCGAGAAAGTTACGTGAGATAGGTATTTTTGACGGGGTTTTGTGCTACTTTTGAGTTTGGACCAGTTTTGGAAACCTAACATGACTGGGATTCAAGCACGGTCGCTCCTACTTTTGAAGATCTATTTAAGAGATAACTCCACATCTATTTAGGGGATCTTTTTAATCTTTTATGTTAGAACTTTTAAATAACCAATGGGGGAAGAGAAACTACATTCTATATTGTAGGGTTTTCGTTTAGCCGTTTTACGGGAAAACCGTGATATTTCTTATTCTTGTATTATGAGTAGCTAATTATTTTGTCGGTTAAGGATGAATTCAATATTCTAAGCGTGAAACTTGATTATTTATTCAAGTTTATTGTGTGTGTGGGGGGTTGGGGGGTGGGGGGGGGGGGGGGTTATCATCTTATCGTATGTTTTCACTAACCTAATAGAGAATTGAGCGATCCGTAATTATCGATTAATTGCTACTGCTTATCTTTAATCTAGTTTATATCTAACCTTTGCTTCTTTATTCATCCTTAATCGAAGTAGAGAGCAGTTGTCAACATCTTCTCCACCTTCTCCACTTCGCCACTACTCAAACATCGACACTTTCTTCCAAAGAAGAGGTCAAGTGGTTACAATAGCTATGATATAAATAGATTCTCAATCTATTGAACAAAAAAACAAGTCCGAATTGAACAAGAACTATACGTTGAACTCTGAGACAAGTTTATATCGAACAACTCGATCATTCAACCTTCTCAGAAAGAGCACTGTTCATAGCTATTCTTACCAATCACATCCCACATAGTCTGATAGCTGACCTCATCCTTCTCTCGCTTCCCTCCCTAAGACCAACCTTTCTCCTTCTCTTTGGTGACTGAAGCAAGACTTGAATGACCATTGCTTGGTTTAGGCCAGGATTGTATAGATTGATCTCTCGAATCTAAACAAAGTACTTCAACAGTACAAATGTTTAAGGATTGATGAATTGTCACCTGCTCACCCCACTTTTCCTAAATTACCTTTCAATTCGTTTTCCCCACAAACAGGTAGTAATACAAAAAATACAATCATTTTTAGAATTTTATTTTTTAATTTAAGTTTGCAAAAAGTCATTATCTTAGTCAATCAGTGTCATTTCATATATAATTAGTATTTAATTTGATTAAAAATTTATGAATTGCAATTATTAGTCTTCGTGCTTTGACCCATATTTGCACCTTCGACACGATGAAATTGTGCACTTGCGGTATATATTTAAATTTAATCAAATATCATATTTTATAGCTCTTCTATTGTTTTCATGAACTGCGAGGTTAGTTAGAGCTTCTCCAATTGAATGTGTGTCGGGATAAATTGTTAAAATCTACATAGGATACACATCCATTTTCCTTAAAATCCTTCTCCAACCCTAAGTTCTTAAACGAATGTGTAAATAACGTGGCCTATTTTTGGATAGATATCCTCTACGTGAATGTCTTAGACATTCACATAAAGGATGTCTTCCCATCCTAGTCATTTTTTGTTAATGAGATAAATTAGAATACAAAAATAGAAAGATTGTTATCCAATTATTAGATGACACTTAAGAGACTAAGAGATTAAAATGGATTTGGGTTGGAGATGAATTTTCTTTAATTCCCAATATTTAGTAATTTATATATATAACGGATTTTTTACCAAGAGAAAGTCCAGGCAATGTTGACAAATATGAAACAAACATATCAACCATCAGAGAAGCTCTTAGTGTTTAAGTCAGCAATTTTATTAACCTATTATAACAGTCAAGATTATGATTAGTCAACTGATACTCAAGGTGTTTGGCCTGATGTAAAAAGTCAGTTGGCGGTTTTCTAATGGTCTTTGATCGGTTTAGACCCAAATGGATCAACTGCATATTCCATGATACAGACCTTCTGTTATTAAGTTTTTACGAGCCTTTTACAAAATAACTCAACGACTAACTGCATTACAAAGGAGGAGGATCGCTATATAAAGTCCCAAATCATGATGAACATGGCCACTTTTCAACAGCGAACCACGCCGTGTTATTAACCACACTCCATAATTGGGGTGAGCATATGAACCCAAACCCGCCAATCCGAACCAATCCACCTGCAGTTTGACGGGTGGACACCCAACCCGTTCATGGACGGGTTGGACATGGATGTATTTTTAAAATCCACTAAATAATGGGTTGGGTGCAGGTACAAGTATAGAAATTTGTTGGATACCCACACCCGCTATGTTTAAGGTTAAATAGAAAATTTATAAAATACAGAGAGACATGTGTATTTTACATGTACTATATAACTTTTAATGTTTTCATTCTAGCCTAATTGTACCGATGATTCAAATTGACAAGCAAACAGTACTATTTTTGGTTGTTGGGATGATATTATTATAATTTTAGCATTGTTATGTTGTAATAATTTAATATATTAATTAAATTGTAGTAGTTTATTTTTAAATTAGTTTTTTTGTTAACATGTTAACTATTTATATTTTTTTTATAAAAGCATAAGATCCGTGGATTTACTTATATCCAATCTGTCCACCCGCTCATTCATGGGTGTTAAATCCGCGGGTGATGGATTAAACATGAATACAAATCTAATACCCACCATTTTAATGGGTTGGATTTGGGTGGCACCAAATCCACGGATTTTATCCGTTGCTCACCCTGCTCCAGAATAGCCAATATCTTTTAGCATTTGCAACGACGAAAGCCTCAAAATACCCATTTTTTGTAACATAAGGTTGGGAGGAGCCCGCCAAGAGCATGGATGTACAATTGTACACCACACTAACTGGCTCCCAAACCCAATTATATATATTTTGACATATATTATTTTTTTCTTAAAATAGACTCCCAGACCCAGTTTACATCTCCTATCCAATTTGTGACATGGGTAAGCAAATTTCTTACAGCCCCTTCCTGTAAACCTTGGCTCTACCTCTGATATAAGGTAGCTATGTTTCTCTATTGCATGGTCTGTTTTGTCATTTTGAGTTGCAAAAACAACAGGAAGAAGGACAGACCAAAGTTGGGCTGGACCAGGTTCGAGGGAAGTAGCAAGAACATGTATTGGCTATTCCCAGTACACAATGCACACCAAAACAATGTAGTTCTTCTTTCTTTTTTTTTAAGCATGAAAATGATGTAGTTATCTGCTAAGGAAGACCGTGTACTATAGATTAATGATGATCACATAGGATTTTTTTTTCGAAATTCCCCTTGAACAAATGGCCACCTTAGAAGGATAATAAATTAATCAAGTGATATTTACCACATAAACGTAGAAAAAAGTGTACTTCCTTTGATTTTTATTTCCTTGAATGTGGAGTTTCCTTTGTTGGTACTTGGTAGGTTCTTGATGGTATATGCTGTGCAGTACGTACCGGCCGGTACGGCCAAAATTTCGATGAGCGGTACGAAACCCAAGTTACCGCCGAAACGATATTTCATTGAGAAAATCGGCCGGTACGGTTAAAAACCGGTTTTACCCGGTATTGTCCGATATTAACCGGTTCTACCCGGTATGTATTTTCGGCCGTCAGATGGGAAAAAAAATCTGATCCTACGGCTGATACCCAGTATGTATTGTCTCCATTGATCCTTCATCTATGAAACTTCTTCTTACGGCTGGCTGGTTGTCTGGTATTCAACTGTCATCTCAGCATCTTCTTCTTCGAATCGTGCAGCGCCTCCATCTCCATCTCTTCCTCAATCTCTTAAGGTATGTATTAAGAGACAAATAAGAAGGATGTGGTTTAGGGACACAAATACTTTCTGTTCTTCTTACGTAAGTCCTCGATCTAGGGTTACTTATTTTGGTTCAATTTTACAAATTTCACTGTTTGAATATTGATAATTTTTGGGGTTTGATATATATATATGTTAATTAGAGTGGAAGAATTTGTATTTATCTTTCCTAAGTTGCTCTTAAATGAACTGTGTTTTTAGGTGCATTTTGTGAGCTTCAATTGATTCAGTAGAATCAAAATTTTCGGTCAGTGATTCAGCACTTGATAAGTAGCTCTTATTTAGGATGTTACATGTGTATAATGATTATCAGTTTTTTGTGTGTACAAATTTTATGTTAAGGATGAGTTGTTACAATTTTCAGAAGTCAGAGCTGGATGGTGAATTTGTTCCGGTGCCAATAGTTTTGATAGATCAAGATTCAGTTTGTTTCAGTTTGTTGGTACTCAATTTTACTAAAAGATTAATTGTGGTCAGTTTGAACTTTGAAATTTTATAAAAGATTAATTGTTTCATTTTTTTTCTCTGACTGTTTACATTTTGCATCTTTCACATCTTATTCAATCCCATGACTCAATTTTCTTTTTGTTTGAAAAGCGAGGAAATTTTAAGTGCACACAAAATTCAGTTGGGTTTCAGTCACAAGACTCACAACTCAGCACACTAGCAGAAGTACTGAGAGTTGTTGATCCAAAGCTTCATCAACATATAGGTATGCTTTTCTCGCATTTCAGTTTTTTCTCTGACTGTTGTTAGTAAGGTGGAGTACTCTGTTGGCTTTAAGCACTCATGTGCCTTTAATTAACTTCTGTAGACAACAAGTATATCTAGTTCATTAGACAGTTAGACTTACCAGCCTACCAGTCTCTGCATGATTAGTCAAGTGGTCTTAATTGCGGGCTATATCACTCATTTCTTTTGCACCTTTACTGTAGCCTTTATAATCAAATTAGGGTAGATGTGGGTCTGCTTTAGACTCACCTCATCGCCACAAAAACACTTAAAACGTTCTCTCATATATCTGCTGTTCGGGTGAAGCTTGGGAAGCCTCATGTACCTGTCCAAGGTCCCGTTGATTACTTAGGGGTGGAGATCTTTAGGTTCAGAAAATTTGATGTTTAATACTTGTACTCAGAATGCTTTGGGGTTTATTCGATCTCTTTTTGATACCTAATTTGTTGAATTTCAATGGTCTTTGAACTGATTGGTGTCATCTTTGCTGCCCAAGTTTTGGATTTCTTTCAACTGGTTTCAATGTTTCATCTATTAGTACCAGGGATTTGCTTACTACATTCTAATTGTTCTAAATCTGAATTCCTCCTTCTAGAATAAGCACAATAACATGCCCTTGTATATGATAAGTTATTGGGATACTATCTTTGTATGAACTATTTTTGTCAAAATAGGAATCAATCAACTTATAATCCGTATAGAACAGTTAAGCTGATTATGTGGTTTTAGGTTTCTTTTGAGTCTTAATCTTTTTTTACTAATCATAAAAAAGACAAGTAAGACTTTGTTATGTTAAGTTTAATAGTATGTTGATTAAGGCTTATAATGATCAGAATCTTCTTCTAGTTTGTATGCCTAATATGAACCCAAATAGTACGAACTGTGAAGCTGTTAGTAAGGTGGAGTACTTTGTTGTTAGTCTTATTAATGAAGAATCTTATTTAATCTCAAGAAATGAAATGTTGCTTCGGAAAAAGAAGTTTGAGTTTTGTGCTTATAGCTTAGTTATAATTTAGTAACTCTTTTCCCATCTTTCATTTATTATATTAACTTGTTTTTTTTTCAAGTTTGTTACTTTAGGTTGTGAATCAGGTGATTATGGATTCTTCTAATGCATCCAATTCATGCACTACACCCTCTACATGTGGCTCATTGTTGCCTTCATCTTCTACACAAACCAAAACTCCACCAACGAAAGACACACCATCCAAAGATATAGCATGGCAATGGGGTGAACGAAGAAATCCAGATCATCCAACATGGATTACTTGTTTATTATGTTCGAAAGAAATCCGTGGTGGTGGAATCACTAGGCTTAAGGATCATATCTTACAGTAGTCAGGGAATGTTAAACCATGTGGTAGTGCAACAACTGATATTATGAACAAACTTAATCAGGATACTTCTCTAAAGAGGACCAGAAAAGAAATCCGGGCTACTGTTGATTTATTGTATGAGCATACAAACTCAGGTGAAGGGTCTGATGCTTCAACTGATGTTGAGGTGCAAGAAAAAGAGGCCAGTGGTAGTCGACCAGTTGTACAAACTAAGAAGAAACAACGAATAGGCCAAAGTAATAGTAGAGGACCAATGGATTCATTCATGAAGACAGATCACGCGAGAACTCAGCAGGCCACTCTTGAAAGAAACAGTGTAGTGAAAGAGAAGTTACTAAAAGCTGCATGGAAAAGCATTTCAGCTTGGATGACTGAGAATTCAATTTTTTTTAATACCGTTCGAAGCCCAAGTTTCCAAGAAATGATCTATGCAATTGGCGAATACGGGAAAGGTATGCAGTTGGCTAAACTTAACTTGTATATAACTTAACTTACTCTGTAATAGTTGTTAACTAGATCTGTTTTTGTATGTTTTTCTTTTGATGTTAGCTATGCCTTCACCATCTTACCGTCAGATTCGTACAAATCTTTTCAAGGAACAATTAGATGATATGAAGACGTTTGTTGATACATTTAGGGTACATTGGAAGAGGTTTGGATGTTCTATTATGTCTGATGGTTGGATGGATGGGAAAAAGCGGCATCTTATTAACTTTTTGGTGAATTGTCCGAAAGGGTCAGTTTTTTTGAAGTCTGTAGATGCGTCAAACAGAACCAATGATGCTGATTACATACGTGGGCTTGTCACAGAGGTAATTAATGATGTTGGGAAAGATAATGTTGTTCAGTTCATTACAGATAATGGTTCCAACTTTAAGAAGGCAGGAAAAGACTTAATGATTGATTTCCCAAATATGTATTGGACTCCTTGTGCTGCTCATTGCGTTCAGTTGATGTTAGAAGATCTTGGTTCCAAGCTTCCAAGAATCAAGAGATCCGTGGTATTAGGTAAGAGACTCGTTACCTATATTTATTCTCACTTTCAAGTATTGGCTTTTATGAGGGAGATGACAAATGGAGACTTACATAGGTCCACAAAGACTAGATTTGCAACTCAGTACTACACACTAGAAAGTCTCCATAAGTATAAAACCCCTTTGCAAATGATGTTTGTGGCTGATAGGTGGGCCAAAAGTAGGGCTGCAAAAGAAAATGTAGGAATTAATGTACTTAAAATTGTTACAAGTAGTACATTTTGGGCAGATGTTGAGTATTCTTGTACTGTGCTAAAGCCTTTAGTTAAGGTTGTAAGGTTAGTGGATATTGAGCTCAAACCTACAATGCCTTATTTGATTGATGCAATGAGAATAGCATGGGATCAAATGGAGAAAAATTTCAGTAAAGAAACAGATAGTTGGGCTATAATTCAAGATGTCTTTGATAACCGATTGAAGAAAAACTTTAATCAGGATCTACATTGTGCGGCTTATTATTTGAATCCTTCAATATTCTACAAGATCGATGCTCGTGAGATGGATAATGATCCAAAGTATAAAGAAATCAAAAGGGGTCTTCATAAAGCAATGGAAAGGCTAATAACCGATGAAGATGAACTAGATAAAGCTATGTCTGAATTGAGACTATACAGTGATGCTGTTGGGATCTTGGGAAGTCAGTCTTGCATAAGAAGAAGAGATAAAGATCAACCTCATAAGTTTTTTATATTCTGTTATTTTAAAATATGATTATGTTTGTGTTATATAACTTTGTGTATGTATTTATGAAGATGATTGGTGGATTACCTATGGAGGAATGGATGTCCCATGCCTACAAAAATTTGCAATCAAAGTATTGAGTCTGACTTGTTCTTCCTCCCCATGTGAGCAAAACTGGAGCACATTTCAGAATGTAAGTATTCTTATCTTTGATTTCATCTGTTTTAGTCCCCTATGCCTGTCATACTGAAATGCACATATTTATTCTATCATTTGCTTACTATCTATTCTGTCATATGTTTTCGTATTTCAGTTGCATTCAAAGAAACGAAATTGCTTAACACAACAGAAATTGAATGATAGTGTCTTTATCCAATATAACAAGAAATTGCAGCGTCGATACAAAGAAATCCAACAATATAAGGATGATGGGAAAGCTCGTGATCCTATTTTTCTGGATGAACAGGATGAAAATGATGAATGGTTGGATCCACAAAATTTGGATGACTTGAATGTGGAAGGTGATAATGTAACTTTGGATGATTTGCAGGAGAATATTGGTGAAGTAAGTGGGTCAGTTCGTAGTTCTCGAAGTAAGTCTATTTATCCAACTGACACTGACATTGATGCATATGATACTGATCAATTGATGTTGGACACGGAAAGAGGACTACTTGGTGATGATTGTGATGATATCTATAATGAATCTAACGATTTTGATTAAAATTGTAATATGGTTGTTTTTATTAGTACTTTAGACGGTGAAATTTTAAATTGTTGTTGTTTATCTTGTGTTTCTTGTTTAAACTTTGAACTATATATGGAATCTATGGATCTATATATTTCGGATGAAAAAATATTTGTTATAAGTTATATGATATTTATAACGTTTTGGAATATATTTATAGTTATAAAATGTGAGCTAGTATTTTTTTTATAAAATTTTAGGTATAAAATATATGGACCGATATTTCGACGGTATATAAACCGAAATTTCCCCGGTATACCGGCGTACCAGTATATCGCTCTCGACCGGTACGAACCGAAATCCGGTATGGTACAGCTTTGGGTATATGCTTACAACTTTGGCATATGCTCGTGGAAAGTCTACTGCTGTGCCATGTCGTATCCTGATTAACTAATCCATTTAAGCCCTTCTTATCAAAAAAAAAAAAAAAAAAACATCCAAAAAAAATATATCCGTTTAAGGCCCGTTTTAATTTCTTACTCATGGGTATGGGTTCCATCTGACCGTTTTAAAGTGTTTCATATAGCTGGTTTGTCGTGTATTACCCAACTTTTCAGACAAGATTTAAGGATGTTTTTCACTTACAATACAAACAATTAGCTCTGAAATGTGATTATTCTCCTCCGCAATAAAATAAAGAACACGGTTGTATACAAATGGTTTCAAACTAAAACTTCTGTGACAGTACCACAGCAACATAAGAAATAGGCAAAAAAATTAAGAAAAGAAAATCATGGACCCCGGGCAACACCGAAACAACACCATCCACTGTTTTGGTCCTCCGTTATCATGCCTCCTCCTTTACTGGTATCAAGAGCCTCTAACAGCCTAACCACCTCATCCATGTTTGGTCGTTTTTCTGGGGATCCATCCCAACATTTTTGCATGATGTTTGTTAATGCACTTGGACAACATCTTGGTATTTCTGGTCGTAAATGCTATAAAAAAAACCCAAGTAAATCACTCACTTGTCATGTTCATGAAGTTGTCAAATGACAAACTCTTGCAGTTGCTAAGCCACCAATGCTAACTTGGTTTCAATGGTGTCTTTAAATGTAGCAAGGTTGCAAATAAAATTAGATGGGGTAGATGCATGAAACACAGTAATGTGCCAGCACAGTCTAAATTGACCAGAAATGTTGTCAAGAGGTTCTGATTTTTCACGCATCTGTTAGAAATACCTAAATTAAGAAGTAAGAACCGCAGATGACAGGCACACTAACCTGGTTGACAACTGCAGATGAGACTTCGGCAAAGCTTAGATGAGGGTATGGCATATCGCAGCAATATATTTCCCATAGGCATATGCCAAAGCTGTATACGTCGCACTTTCTATTGTAAGGATCACCACGAAGAACCTACAAATAAGGAAGACTTAAGATTCGGTAGAAAGCATTCTATTGTTTTAAAAAGTTTGAAAGATCCTTTTTCACTATGGCAAGGTAAAGTTATGTTTATGAATTGGATCGACTATCCAGTAATTGCTAAAGTTCAAGTTAAAAATACCTCAGGGGCCATGTACCCAAGGGTACCTGTTGCACCTGTCATTTCGCACGGATCTTGAGCTTCCACACGAGCAACACCAAAATCCGCAATTTTTAAGGTTCTTTTAGTATTCAATAACATGTTTTCAGTCTTAACATCTCGGTGTACAATCTGCTTTGAGTGCAAATAACTCAAACTGCAAATATAAGAAAACAACAACAGTCACCATCCATTAGGAAATAACCATCATTTAGAATTTTTACTTCAAGAAGTTCAAATAATAATACTCACCCTCTAGCAAGGTCCAATGCAAGTTGTATGACAATCTTATATGGAAGTTTCCTGTTTCGATTTTTTATTAAATAATTCTTCAGTGTTCCTTGAAGATACTCCACAACAACACAACATGCTCTTGCTGGGAGGGAACGAAGACCATCAGAATTTGTAGAAGGAATTTCAAGATTTGCAGTTCCCATTGAAGCACCAATAAACTGCAACCAAAAAACCAAATCTAACTTTTCACAAGCTAGCTCCAAGTCAAGCAAATGTTACCAGGCAGTGACAACTTCTCACACCAAATGAAGCAAATGTTAAAGGTTACCTTTGTAACATTAGGATGGTTAACCTGATGCCAGACAGCAACCTCTTGCTTAAATGCTGCACGAAGTGCAGCTGTTTCGGCAGTAGTGGCAACACCATCCGCGCCCCAATCCAAAAGCTTCACTATAATATTCAAACAAGTCAAACAACACTGTTTGAGAACTTCATTGGCAGCATAATGTGTTTTATTTTTGTCTTAATTTGCGTGTTATTACTAGTACTAACAGGTTTAGCCATCAAACTACCATAAATATGGTAAAAAAGATTAGTTGTGGCGCTTCTAGATAAAAATAATTGTGTGTTTCTATTACTAGAGTTTGCATGCGCTTTGCATACTAGGTGTTACTTAAAATTACAAAGTACTTCCTCTATTTTAAAAATAAAATCTGTTATATTTCGTCTGTAATTTATATATAAGATAAGTATATCTTTTTAAAGCGGAAAAAGCTTAAAAATTCAATATTTATTCAATATTTAGAAAAAACTGGGTGAGGAGCTACCCTAGGATATAATAGTCTAATAGATTATTATCTTTTTATCTTTCTCTCCATACGGAAAATTGAGGGTTCGACTCTTGTGATAGCTGCTACTATTCGAACTCTCGCTATAGGAATTAAAATATATCTATAAAAACTGGGTCAATCAATACCCATGTCTGATTCCCAACTATGCTATTACAATACTTTAAATCAATTGTTTTAATTAGGACTATTTTGTAATTTTTTTATTCTGATTTTTTGAGGTTTTGGCTATTACAATACCTACACGCAGGAAATGACATGCCTGCCACTAAGAGCAATTCTTGGTTTAATTTTTTATTTTTTTAAGATACTGCAACGCGTTGCGATCATAGCTGTATCTTCTTCAATAACGAATTCAGCTTCGCCTTGGAGAGCCGTTAGAATTATTTTAGCAAGAATTTTGAGCAGGAATGGCACAAGCAACAACAAAACTAACCAACTAACCTAACATATTCCTGTATTGAAATTTATGACATAAAAACAAAACTAATTGTAGTAGAATCAAACGTGGATGAGAATGACCAAAAAAAAAATGAAAAAGGAAAAAGGAAGCATGCCATTAAAGATCAAATTCAGCTGTACAGTACCATGCATAAGTTCTACAGAACGTAAGCACCTTTATATATATATATATATATATATATATATATATATATATATATATATAGAATATGGGGGAAGAGAGAAAAATTACCTGCAACATCTTGGCCATCATAGACACCTTTGTATACACTACCATAAGTTCCATGAGCTATAACATCCTTAATACCCAATTTTGACAAATCAATCTCCCATTCTTCCATTGGTGTATTATGAACCTCTCTTTCCCTAGACGAAGAAGCCCCGGTCAGGGGCATCTCCAGCTCGATATCCAAATTGTTCAAGTCAATACTATCAGCTCTAACACCCAAACCACCAGAACCAGATTTTCCAACTTCCATGTCAGTTTTAGTTGGATCAATATATCTTTCTGAATTCTATTGAAAAACAACAAATAAAATTCAATCAAACCCCTGCAATAAAAAAACTGTGAAATTTCAATTTTCAAATCAACTATCCAATTCTATATATATACTACATTGAATGAGGAAAAATTCAATAACATCAAAATTCAACTCAATAAAAAAGTCTAAAATTAAAGGAACCAATGCGCACACCATAGACAACAAGAACTAAAAATGATATAAATTGAACATGAAAATTCAACAAGCTACTATACCTCTTCCGGCAAACAAAATGCCACCAAGAACTAATTCCTAAATGCATTTCCAAATCCATTCCTTTACTTTCATTGACCATTTTTTATTTAGCACGTGGTTCCACATTGTAAAGTTGGAAAGCACCACCGAAAGTTTCAAGATTCGTATACTTTCACATAGCCCTATTGTCGAATTTAACCTGGTTTCTAGCTCACCAGATGGACCAGATGATGCTCACTGTACCAATCAGTATTAGTACAGGTTGCTCGACATGCTACATCTTATGATGCGTGGACAGCAACCAACAACTTATTAAAAAAATAAATCATGCTTCTAAAAAAACAACTCATTTATTTCCAAATTCCAAGCCAGAATCATCCGATTGGAACGTGACATACGTACACTTCGCATAGGTGATCGATCTAAGTCAGAGTATTTACTTCATGCACGTGGATTAGTTGATCAACTTGTTACTGCTGATCAAAAAGTTACTGATGTTCAATTTTAACGGATCTTTTTGTCTGGCTTAAAAAAACAAATTCTATCCTCCATGGAAGTGGTTCTTTGATCTTCTTTTAGTGGTCCAATAACTGGATGTCTATTTTTATGGTAACCCATGAATTGGCTCAATAAATATTTGGAAACACAAATGGGCACCTTAGATAGTAAATCAAGTGATTTAGCACATAAAAATCTATAAAGAATTGTCTTCCTTTGATTTTCATTTCCTGAATGTTGAGTTTCCTTTGTTCGGTAGGTACTTGATGGTAAACCGTACAATAGAAGGTGCCACTTATACGCCTTTGGCATAAGCTTGTGGGAGCTGGGAAGTCTATTGCTATGCTATGATGTACTCAGCTTTTCAGACAAAAAGAAGATTATGTTCAACTTACAATACAGACTGAAGCAATATAGTTTTATGGGCAAGCAATGAGCGCTCTGAATGTGATTTAACTGATTATAGGTTTCCCTAAATCCTAATCATTTCAAATATCATCCATCGTAATAAAAAGAAAACACCGTTGTAGAAAATGAAATGCCGTATAAAATTTTAAACTAAAACATCTGTGACAGTAGCACTGCAACATAAGATATACACAGAAAAAGAAAGGAAGAATCAGGGACCCCTGTCAACACCGAAACAAAAGCATTCACTTTTTTGGCCCTCTGGTATCATGCCTCCTGTACTGGTATCAAGAGCCTCTAACAACCTAACCACCTCAGCCATGAATGGTCGATTTTCGGGGTATCCATTCCAACATCTTCGCATGATGTTTGTTAATGCACTCGGACAACATCTCGGTATTTCTGGTGGTAATTGCTATAGAAAAAAATAAGTAAATCACGCACTTGTCAAGTTCCATGGTGTTGTCAAATGACATAAATTAGCAGTAAGTATTGGAGAGAGAAATATACAAGTACATGATCAGCTTGTGCTGTTTAGGAGTAGTAGCACACTACCTATTGTTAGCTGCTCATAAACAAAATGTGATACAAGTACTATCACTTTCCTAATTCCAATAGAGGGCTAGGATTTCTATATCTTGTAGTTCCCAAATGGTGTATGCATCATACCAAGGGAAGGAAGCATAGCAAATTTATAACAAAGAAAACTCCAATTCAATACAAATTGTATATGAACTTAAGGGTGTGCATCCAGCTACTAATCCGACTTGAATTTTCAGCAAGTCATGAGGTTTCTTTGGTGTCAAAGAAGACCACAAAGGCCAGCTGCTAACATTATGCCGCATTTATAAGAAATAACTAAATACAGAACCACAGATGACAGTACACTAACCTGTTGGACAACTGCAGATGAGACTTCGGCAAAGCTTAGATGAGGATATGGCATATCGCAGCAGTAGATTTCCCACAGGCATATGCCAAAGCTGTATACGTCGCACTTTCTATTGTAAGGATCACCATGAAGAACCTAGAAACAAGGAAGACTTAACACTCGGTAGAATAATAACGAAACTTGTCTAATTTTTCCTTTTTTAGAAAGCATTTTATTGTTTTCGAAAGTTTAAAAGATCCCTTTTCACTATGGCAAAGTATAGTTATGTTTATGAATTGGATCGATTATCTAGTAATTGCTAAAGTTCAAGTTAAAAATACCTCAGGGGCCATGTACCCGAGGGTGCCGGTTGCAACTGTCATTTCGCTCAGATTTTGAGCCTCCACACGAGCAACACCAAAATCCGCAATTTTTAAGGTTAAATTAGTATTTAATAACATGTTTTCAGTCTTAACATCTCGGTGTGCAATCTGCTTTGAGTGCAAATAATTCAAACTGCAAAAATCAGAAAACAACACCATCCATTAAGAAATAACCCTTATTTAGAGTTTTACTTCAAGAACTTCAAATAGTACTACTCACCCTCTAGCAAGGTCCAACGCAAGTTGTATCACAGTCCTATATGGAAGTTTCCTGTGTCGGTGTTTTATTAAATAATTCTTCAGTGTTCCTTGAAGATACTCTACAACAACACAACATGCTCTTGCAGGGAGGGAACCCTGACCATCAGAATCGCTAGGAGGAATTTGAAGATTTGAAGTTCCCATTGAAGCACCAACAAACTGTAACCGAGAAAATACAAAAAAATACTTGAGCTAGAGGTGTTAACAGCAAAACTAAAGTGAACATGTAAAGAAACCAAATCTAACTCTCACAACCTAACTCTAAGTAAAGGAAATGTTACTAGGAAGTGACAACTTCTCACATCAGTTTTAATTGCCAACAAAAGAGAACCCAAGTTTTATCAATTGTTTCATTCCGATCACTGAGGTCTGAATAAGAAAGCAACAGGAATGAAAATCCTTTTATAAATCAAATAAAGGTTATTACGTAACTTAGTAACATTAGGATGGTTAAGCTTATGCCAGATAGCAACCTCTGTTGGAATCTTGCAACAATGAACAACAACGTTAGATGTATCAGATTAATATATATAAAGAATTGAATTTAAAACAACTCTACCACAGACAACTACGAGGGCAGAATCACAGGTTCGACAAGTTGTCCTTAACACATTAGTTCGCGGGTATACTCGAGAAGAGCAATGCTAAACCCCAACGTGCGAAGATGTGTCCAGGATAAGACTGCCCGATATAGCTTGTATTAGCACAACACAAACTACCCACTCTTGAACTTAGCAACAGGGAAGAAAAAGAATTAATCAATCAAAAACGTTTTTGGATCCCCTTTAAATCTGAAAACCGTTTTATATTTATAGAGAAAAGATTAGGGTTCTGGAAACCTTTAGGGTTTAGGATTTCTTGTAAAATAATGGATCATGGATGATGTCTAATTCGTAGGCCAATACATAGGTAGCCCATTACATAAGTTAGCCCATGTATTATTTGCCCACCCCATTCCACCCATAGTGGAATCCTTCTCTAGAATACCCAATTATGGGACTAAACTAAAGAGTTTCATTCACTCAAGAAAATGAGTGAGCATCCAAGACCAAAATTAATTTAGTTTAAAACTCATTTTCTCCAACAA
>JAJJMC010027990.1:0-11439 GCA_023531435.1 Papaver californicum | reverse complement strand
AAAATTGGTTACAAAAAATTCCTTTCAATACAGAAATTCATACATTATATCATTATTTCCCATAGGATCGTACCTAAAAATTTCTTCCCTCCTTTTCTCTGGTATTTCTCTCTCTATTTTCCGTCCTCCTCCTTATTGTTTGATCTCTTCTATTTATAGATTCATCTTTCTGGGTCGCTCTTTATGCAACGTGTCATTTTCTATAGCCTGGTCATCGTTTCTGGATCAATTCTTCTTTGGGCCGATCCATCTTGTCTCGATGTATCTATCGTTCTTGTATTTTGTCTTTTACTTGGTGCGATCATATAGATGACAGATCACTTTTAATTACTTCCTGATTCGATGCTTTATATGTCCGACGCGTGTTTCCTTATCTTTAAAGACTTCTGTAATCTCGATCATTTAAATGTTAGAGTAATTATTACAATTTACTTTCTCGACCATAGAGTAATTATTACATTGTACTTTCTCGATCCTAAAATAATATAGTAATAATAACTTTTTACTTTCCCGATCAGTTATCATTTAATGCTGTTTGTTTTGTTCGATGGTGTTCCGCTTTCTCGATCTTATGTGTCATTCATGCGATTCATCGCTCAGATGTCAGGAAACGTCTCGTGTCTTTTTTTTGAAATTTGATATCTTTAATAATGATCCTATGTTTCTCACCCGTTTTTAATCTGGTTGCTTCTTAACTTGATCTTCTTCCACGTGTCATGCTTCTTTAATTTACTAACAATTTGCCCCCTTCTTCTCTTTTTTACAAAATCATCCAACGGTCGATCCGAGATTTTGAAAAATAGAGAAGGACTTGTCGTTTTTAACTTTTTCAGTTTCTTTTCTGCACGTTATCCGAGTTTTCCGCTGGTATTAACATGATTATGTCAGTTACACTTTTTTCAATGAAATCAAATCTTTTCCGATTATTTTGCTCTCCCATCTTGTGGCGGTTACCATTCTTCTTCTTTAAATATCCTGTAACTTTCTACTGTCTCTTTTTTAGTTATTGCACTTTGTCTTCCTTAAACTTTTCAAATCTTCCCACTACTCAGGAGTTTTATTCTTGTTAATTGGTTTCTTCTCCACTTCGATTTGGCCATTGTTAACTTCTTTTCTTCATGTAAGTAATTTTATTTTTCTTGATTCGAAATTTTCTTTTCATGGTTGAGGGTCTATCGGTGTAGTAAAAAGATTGTGATTCTCAGGTTATGTATGAATGAAAGGGTCCTTTTTACACTGTAATTATTGCTAGGTAATTTCTTCATATATTAATTTTTTCCTTCTTTTATTTCTTTTTGCTCAGATCTTCAATATGTCTCCAAGAAAATCTGATGCTGCCAGCAATCAAGGTGAAAACAGGAGATCAAGTAGGTCTTCTTCGTCTCGCTATGCTGTTTCTCGTCAAGATTTGTCTCTTGCTATTCCTTCTCCTGCTATACCTCGTTCTGTACGGGATTCTTCTCCCGATGTCCCTAATGTTGCCCCCAAGAATAAACGGTCAATGTCATCTTATAGCTATCGATCTATGGATATTGAAGAATTTAAAAGAAGACATAATCTTCTTGGATTTAAAGTTTCTTTTGTTGATAGTGCTTCTGATATGATGACCTACGATTCGATGAAAAAATTTCAATATACCCATAATAGATTATTAATTTCTGTTGGTGCCTTGGAAGCTGGTCTTCATCTCCCTCTGTATAGAAAAAACAACCCTTTCCAGTTTACAGTTCTTGCTACTCGCAGCAGGGCTCCGCATACTCAACTTTGTTCTATCACACAGTATAATGGTAATTGGTGGCGAATTCTCGATGAATGTACCCTTCGCAGTGAGGGTCGTACCCGGCTTACTTGTTATGTTCCCGATCCTTCAGAACGTGTTCATTATACGCCTGAGAATTTCCAGAATACTTATGGTGATGGTATTACTGTCAAAAATTATGTTAAATGGAGTATTAGTCCTGTTCGCAAATGCTACCAAGGGTTTCCTCTTCTTCGAGAAGTTGATGACCCCAGAATCAAGGTAGCTCCATATACCAGTGCTAACTTTCCTTCGAATGAAAGAATTCGTCGAGAACATGATTATAAATGGTATCGCACCCCTATTCTGATCGAGGGACCTAGGGTATATGGTGATATCCCTACTAGTGAAATTCAACATCTTCGCAATTGTTTCCCGAACTATTGCCCCTGGAGATTGAACTTTGATGATTACAAATTTGACTTCAAGGTTCGGAATTCTTAGTTGATATCATTCCTTTTAGATATAGTGTATCGATTTTTAATGTCTTCTTTTAAATGTTTTTACTTTTTTTTTTTTTGATTCCAGGTCGACCCTTCTTTGGACATCGGAATCCCCCTTCCTCCACCTGATCGAGGTATTAAAATCGTCGAGAATAGACAGATCATCGAGAATGAACAATCGATCGAACCCGCGGTTGAGGGTAGAAGAAAGCGAAAATTAATTCTCACAGTAGAGAAGAAACAGAAAAAGCCCAGAACTCTTGAACTCTCAACTGAGGTTGTAAGAGAGATGGCTTCCAGTTTGAATAAGGGAGAAGGTAGTTCGATTGTTGCTCTTCCACTGGATCAGTCTGATCCTATCGATGTTATTCCAGTTTCCTCGATGCCAGCAGAAGTAGTGGTATCGGAACGATCCGATCCTATGGTTGCACCTCTTTCTGGTACTTCATCCAATTTTTATAACATCGTTTCTCCACTTCCTTTTGATTTCGTGCTTGATTCCCCTGTACCTGATAATGGTGCATTGGAAACTTTTTCTGGCCTTCCTCAAGAAGAGGGAGATGATATTGTTATTGATGATCTTGTTGATGTAGTGAATGAAGTATCCCATGTTGAAGAAGAGAATACATCGGAGAAGGATAATGCCATGATACTTCCGATTGGTGGTGTGAAAAATATGAATGTTGAAGCTAATACCGCCATTGTTGAAGAAGCTAACGTTATTGATCGAACTGAAGAAGAAAACTCTCCTTCCAGTTCGATCCCTCCTTCCAGTTCGATCCCTCCTGAAGTCGAAGGAACTTCTGAAGTAATTCTCGAATCGATCGCTCCTTCCGAAATTTTGGTTCGATCTACTTCTGTTGCTGTTGAGGTCGATACTTCATTTCCAAGTGTCGATCCTTCTACTCTGAAGTCTATTTCGATCGAATCTCCAGTGAAGGTCTTAATTTAGTTGGTGATGAAGAAGAAGCATATAAATGGTTTCTTTCTCAAGGGCTTTGGAATGTTTCATCTAATCCTGATGTTATCAAATCTGATTCTGGCTTCATGTCTCGATTCAAGGATTCACTTAGTGCGATTCCTATGGACGAAACTTTGGATGCATGGTCCAAGAGTGATGTTTTTGAGCAGAGATTTCCTGTAAAGCCTCCTCCAACCTTCAATGAAGTTTTGACTCTTTCCGATAGTTCGTTATATTCACTTCCACAACAAGCTTTAGCCCAACTCCAATATAGTAACGACTGTCTGTTTAGTGGTTATAAATTTTATAAGGCTCGAGCTACCATGATGGGATTGATATTTAGGAAAGAATCAGTGGAGATGAAGGAAAAGAATGTATCCTTACAACAGGTGAATGATGATTTACAACAGCAAAATGATCTTCTTCAACAACAACTTCAACAACTTCAACAGCTTCAACATCAACATAATGATCAATATCAGCAGCAACAGGATCGTCTCCGAACTATTGAAGGTCACAATCAAAATCTTCAGAATCAAAATCAAGGTTTATTTTTCATTCCTTTTCAATTACTATTTTATTTACTTGATTTATATGAAACATTTAAATTTTATACTAGGTCCAGTGGAAAATATGGAGACATTATTTAGGATCGAACGTAGAATGGTACAATTGAATAACCATGCAAGGGAAGTTTTCAAAGAGATGAATGTGGTTAGAGATAAACTGACTCAACTGAACGATAGTTCTGATTTAGCCACTTGGAGGCGTAATAAAGCAGAATCAAAATATCGAGAAGTTGTAAAATTGCTAACTCATAAAGAATTAGAGTTTAAATCTGTTGTCAGAGGTACATTTTTGGTTTACCTGATTTTATAGCTCTTGATATCATAAAATTTGTCTGATGTTTTCTTGTTTTTTCAGAACTGGAGACAAAGTTAAATGAGGCTAAGAATCGAGCAACACAAACAGAAACTGAGCTTAATTCAGCAAAAGATTCAGTGGAAAAGATTACTCAAGACTTAAAGACTTCTGAATATAATGTGACTCTTAGCGCCTCAAAAATTGAGAGTTTACATGCTCGACTATCTACTGAACTTTCTAAAATTATTGCTCGTGAACAAGAGATTGATTCATTAACTGCACAATTAAGTGAAGAGAAAAATCAAAAATCACATCTTAGTGCTCAAGTAGCAATAGATCAGCAAAAGATCGAAGAGCTTCACAAAGAAATCAACTTTGGGCGTGATTTTGTTCAATGGGTCAGGCAGGAGGCTAAAGCGAAGATTGCGATGTCCTTCAATACTGCTTTAGATCGTGCAAAATCCGACCTTCAGTGCTTAATAAGCGCGCTCATGTGCCTGCAGTTCCTCCTCCACCATCTCGATCCGGTCTTCCTGATATTTGATTATATTCTTTGTAATTTCATTTTCTGTTAACTCCTCCATCATGTACTTTGTGTGTCTTTCAAAGATTTTCTTTTGTAACTTTTAGACTTGCCTTTTATGTTGTTCCCTGCACAAGAAAATATGATTAAGTAATCTTTTTGGCTATCATATGATTTTCTAAGTTCCATGAATTGAAGTACTTTTTACCTCAAATCATGTTGTTCGAGATCCCACACATACGAAACAAACCCGGGCCAGGGGTAAGATACAGGGTTGGTCCCGAACTGTACTCTGAAAATTGATAAACCAATAATTAGGAACCCCTTCTTGATAAGAATTTCATTGTTAATAAAATTCTCTAAGGATAATGTTCACCTTTTGTATATGATTATGTCGTCAATCGCAACGATATCCAGAATATGATGTTCCTGGATTGATTTTGAGCGCTCAGAGTATACGAAATTCCGAGATTAATGGAATTTTGATTATCATGGTAATCTCCAAGATATGATATTTCCTGGATTCAAAGTATATGACATTCCGGGATTAATGGAATTATAAAATTCTCCATGGTACGATGTTCCTGGAGTGATTATAAAAGAAATTAATGAATTAATTGTTTATGTACCTGCTTTTTGTGGTATCATTCACAGATAGTAAAGCTTTAAATATTGTGCATTCCACGGATGCTTTAAAATTTCTCCTTGCAAATTCTGAAGATAGTACGACCCTTGTCCTGCCGGTGCTTGAATCACATATGGTCCATCCCATGTTGGTGCGAATTTTCCTGCTCTTTTGTCCCTTTGATGTTCTGTTATTTGTCGGAGGACATATTGACCTTGGACAAAATTTCGGGATTTTACACGCTTATGGTATTCTCGAGCTAATCCCCTTTGATAATTCTCCATTTTTTGGAGTGCCACTTCTCTTTTTTCTTCCAAGTCATCCAATTTTTGTAACATGAGATCTGAATTTAGGTTTTTCTCCCATGCTTCTGTTCTGGTTGTAGGCAAAATAACCTCTGTTGGTATTACTGCTTCTGTTCCATAAGCAAGAAGATATGGTGATTCTCCAGTTGAAGCTTTTCTCGTGGTTCTATATGCCCATAATGTATTATGTAATTGTTCGCACCACTTATTATAATATCCATCCAATGTTTTCTTCAGATTTGTTGCAATTGTTTTATTTGTGGATTCTGCTTGCCCATTACTTTGTGGGTAAAAAGGTGTAGATTTATGTTTTTGAATATTATATGTTTCAAATAACATATCGATATTCTTCCCCTGGAATTGTTTTCCATTATCAGAAACTATCGCTGCTGGAATCCCAAACCTACAGATGATATTCTCGAATAAAAATGTAAAAACATCAGTGTCTCTGATTCGCGCTAGTGCTTTTGCTTCTACCCACTTGGTGAAATAATCGGTGGCCACAATTAAGTATTTTCTTTTCTTTGTGCCTTCAGCTAATGGTCCAACTATATCGACTCCCCATTTTGCAAATGGCCATGGGCTAAGTATTGAATTTAATTCCGTAGCTGGTGCTTTGATTTTCTTACCAAATCGCTGACATTCTTCGCACCTTCGAACCATTTCTTCCGAATCTTTCAACATGGAAATCCAATAATAACCCTGCATTTTGGCTTTTAATGCTAGCGATCGTCTTCCGCTATGGTTTCCTGCATCTCCGTAATGTATTTCTTTGAGAATTCGTAATCCTTCTTTTCGTGATAAACATCGAAATAATGGTCCAAGAAAAGAATGTCGATAAAGAATTCCATCTCTAAGTTGGTAGCTGTTTGATTTAAGTTGAATTTTCCTTGCTTCTTTAGAATCTGTTGGTAATTCTTTAGTTTGTAAATATTGATGTATCGGGACTCTCCAATCTGGCTCACTTGGTTGATCATTTTCTTGTTGCGATGGAGATGTGGCATTTTGTATGGCTGAGTCATCGATACCGTCTTCCTCTATGTTATTTAATATTTATGCTCTTATGGATGGCTCATATATTCTCCCGATTTTTAGTGCTTTAGTATTTGGATCATTTACCATGGATGAGATATATGCCAGTGCGTCCGCATGTCGATTCTTTTCACGAGACAGATGTCGAAAAATAATATTTGGAATACAAACTGTTAAACTTTGTACAAGATTTTTGTATCGTTCCAAGTCCTCATCGACCGTTTGATATTTTAACTCGATCTGTCTAATCACCAGCTGCGAGTCACTTGTGAGTCTTACATCACTTATTCCTAATTCAATAATGAGTTTGAGAGCATAGACCACTGCTTCATATTCTACTATGTTATTCGTATGTTCTTCGAACTCAAGTCGAAATGAGTGTACCATACGTTCTCCCTTTGGCGCTGTAATCACGATACATATTCCTGCTCCTTCTTTATTTCGCGACCCATCAACAAAAACCTCCCATCGTTGTGAACTATTTGAATCTAGTATCTCTACTGGTTCTTCTTCTTCACACCCCGGTAGTCCTTGAATTTCATACTCTTCCTCGATTGGAAAATCTGCCAAAAAATCAGCTAGAACTTGGGATTTCTGCGCAGTTTGTACCTCATAAACAATGTTGTATTGTTCTAGCTGAGCGTTCCATTTTGCTATTCTTCCTACCTTCCCTGTATTCTTTAAAACTGATTCCAATGGAGCTTTGGTTAAAATACGAACATAATGAGTGAGAAAATAAGTGCGTAACTTCTGAGTAGCAAATACCACTGACAAAATTAATTGTTCAATCTTTGTATAATTTCTTTCTGCTGAATTCAAAGTCTTGCTGATGTAGTATACAGGTTTCTCGATTTTCTCATTCGTTCGCACCATTACTCCACTAATGGCATTTTCTGTTGCTGCTATGTACAAAGTTAACATTTCTTCTGGTTCTGGTTTTTGTAATGCTGGTAATGTGGCAAGATGTAGTTTTATACTTTGAAATGCTTGCTCACAACGATCGTTCCATTCAAACTTATTTTTCTTCTTAAGTACATCAAAAAAGGGTTTACATCGTTCTGATGACCTTGCAATAAATCTACTTAGTGCAGCCAAACACCCATTTAACTTCTGTACACTCTTTATACTGTTTGGTGATGGCATATCCGTTATTGCTTGTATTTTTGCTGGATCAACTTGAATTCCATCTTTTGTAACCAGATATCCTAAAAATCTCCCTGATGTAATACCAAAAATACACTTTTCTGGATTTATTTTCATCTTATACTTTCGTAGTGCACCAAAAATTTCAGTCAGGTTTCGCAAATGATCACCAGATAACTTGCTTTTTACTAACATGTCATCCACATAAACTTCCAAAGTTTTTCCGATCCATGGTTTGAATATTGCGTCCACTAAACGTTGATATGTTGCTCCTGCATTTCGTAACCCAAATGGCATTCTGGTATAACAATACAATCCCCGTGGAGTGAAGAACGATGTATGTTCCTGATCCGCTTCTGCTAACGCTATCTGATTGTATCCAGATTGTCCATCTATGAATGATAACATCTCATGTCCTTCAACAGCATCTACTAGTTGGTCGATGTTTGGAGCGGGTAACTATCTTTTGGACATGCCTTATTTAGATTGGTGAAATCTGTACAAATTCTTACTCCACCGTTCTTCTTCGGGACAATTACCATATTAGAAATCCATGTAGGGTATCGTACCTCTCGAATGAATCCTGCACCTAAAAGTTTTGCTAATTCTTTTTTCACTTGTTCATGATATTCTGGTGCGACTTTTCGTATCCGTTGGCGAAAAGGAATTGCATCGGGATGTATGTTTAATTCATGCTGGACGATGCTGGGATCGATCCCCGGCATGTCTTCTATTCTCCAAGCGAACACATCTATATATTCACAAAGCAATTTGACTATCTGTTGTTCCACATCTGATTTTATTAACGTACCAATTCGCACTTGCTTGGGGCATTCTGCGGTGCCGATGTTTATAATTTTTGTTTGCTCTACTGGGGTGAAAACTGGTTTTGGAATCCCAATTGGAGTTGGGGTTCCCTTTAATTGCTACATCGCCCCTTTTTGATGCTGGTTTTCCAAATTTTCTTGATTTTTGCTATTCTCTCCTTTTTCACTTTCTATTTTATTTTTTGCATTTTTTTCTAGGTATTGATTTATTTCCTCTTCCTTTGCTTTAATTCTTGATTCTTTTTTCTTTTTACATTGTAACTGATCCCGTTCTTCATTTATTCTTGTCTCTGCCATTATACAAAGTTTAGCATCTTCTTGATCAACCTTTATCTCCATCTCTCCTCGTGGTGTTGGAAATCGTAGATACTGATGATAAGTTGATACTACACCCTTTAATTGATGAACCCATCGTCTTCCAATTATAGCATTGTACGGGGATGGTGCATCCACAACACTAAATCTTGTCAGAATGTTGATCGGTCCGGCCGATACTTCAAGATCAATTTCTCCCTTTGGCTTGGACGATATTCCATTAAATCCATAAATGACAAATCGTGAAGTGATGAGTTGATCTTGTTTAAAACCCATTTTACAAAATGTATTGTAGAACATCACATTTAATGAACTGCCCCCATCCAAGAGTATTTTCTTGACATTCCAACCAGATATCAATAACGTCAACACAAGAGGGTCATTATGCATTTCAATTTCTTGATTTACTTCTTGTGCAGAAAATGTTAATGGATGTGCCATCCAATCCTCCCATAATTCTACTTGCCTTCCTTGAACTCTAAAGGCCTCGTGGTTCCGAATTCTCTTGCACAACTTCTTGTTGATTGCTATATTCAAATCTGTATCACACTTTTCCACACATGAAATCATATTAATTGTCTGTTTGTTATATGGAATATGTATTGCTTTGCCTTCATCATATTTTTCTGATGGTTCAATTTTTTGAACAAATTCCTTCAATTCTCCAGCATCGACCATTCTTTGTACCAATGTTATAAAATTTCTACAGTTGTTTGTTGTATGTCCTCTGTAGTTATGGTATTCACAATAGTCTTTGGAGTGTTGTGTATGTTCCGGTTGATTTCCCTTTGTTATTGGCCATTGAAAACCTGGTCGATTCTTCAAAATGTTGAATAACCTGAAATATGAAACGTTAAGCTTGGTAAAAGTTCTTTCTCGAAATTGTTGAGCAAAATTTTTTCCATTCCCTTGTCGAGGATGTTTTGATTCTTTTGATTCAACTTTTGGAGGACATTTCCTTTTCTGTTCTGGTAATTCTTCAACTGAATTTGTTCTCCTTGTATTTTCTTGATTTTCAGAATTAATTCTCGATCCTTGATCCTGTATATCTTGGAGTCTTGCACATGTTTCTATTATTTCTCTCAATTTGCCTTCAGTTTTTGGATTATTTCGATGGATTTCAACGAAGAGCTGACTCTTCCGATCTACAATCCCCCATTTGTAATGGTTTATAGCTGTCATAGGGTCTAAATCACCTATTGCTTGACATATTGAATGCCATCTAGTTGTATATGATCGGATCGATTCTTCTGGCCATGACATTAAAGAATAAAGTCTGTCCTCCCCTGAATCAATTGGTCTGTTATACATGTATGCCTCTAAAAATTTTCTGGCCAGTTGTGCATAATTATTGATATAATTTTCCGGTAATCTGTCGTACCATAATAATGCTGTCCCTGTTAAACTTGACGGAAAACATCTGCACATGATCGCTTCATGACCGTCCCATCGCGTCATTACTCGGTTATAATACTTTAAGTGCGATGTTGGATCCTTGGTTCCATCGTAACATTCGAACGCTGGAATATTATATTCTCTTGGTAATGACACGCGCGTTAAATGTTGCGCTAACGGTGTTCGCTTTGCTTCTTTCAATACCTCTTCTATCCTTCCCCCCTCTTTATTTTTTAATCCTTTAATTTCCTCCTTCATTTGTTCCATCGCTTCCAAACATTTTTCCCATTGGGTTCGTTGAAAGTCATTTTCCTGTTGTCTTCTTACCCGAGATGTCGATCCTGCTAACACTATTCTTTGATCTGGATTCCGCTGTTCATTTCTTGATATTTGTCTACTCGACATTGGCTCCTGATTTCGTATTCCAGTCACAGTTGGTCTTTGTTCTCGCTGAATTACATCTTTTAAAACTTGATTTTCGGTTGCTAGTAACTCAATTTGATGGTTGCTTGCTCTTTGTTCCTTTCTTATTTCCTTTATTTCTTCTAATAGGTCATGTATTTGTCGTGTCTTTCTTCGAGAACTCTCATGATCTGAAGAGAAATTCTGAACCACAGTATTTGACATCAATTCTTGACTTGGGGTATGATTTCCCTCAATACTTTGTTGTTGTCCTGAATCACTCCCTTCTTCTAGTCTATTTTCCAAGCCTTCATTACTATTTTGGTTCCTAGAATTCGCGTCTTGAGACATATTTTCTAGAATTTGCTGTTTCTTCACTATCTTTTGCCTTCTCGATCGTTTTCCTTCCTCGATATCTAAAAATTTCTCAGAAAATTAGTCAAATGAACTCTTATCTATCAAATCATAAGAGATTCTAATTATTATTTGAACTGTAAACTTTCCCTATCACAAATCCAGCTTTTCCTTCTTCATAAAATTTTTGTTTCATATTTTTATCTATTTTGTTCCTCACAAGGTATTTTTCATGTTAAGCCTTACTTTTCACATCTTGCAAAATTAAATTTTCCCATCTTTTCTTACAATTTTTTTTTTTCTTTCCTAGATGATTCATTTTTTTTTTTTTTTTTTTTCTTAAATCCCTTTTTCATTTATCAGGTAGGATAAATCCTTTTTTCGCCCCTCCTTCTAGCGCCAAATTGTTTAAGCCAAAAAATCCTTTCAGCTAAACAACCAATCAAACTCTT
>JAJJMC010027978.1:0-10756 GCA_023531435.1 Papaver californicum | reverse complement strand
AGAAACAGGGATGAAAAAAGGATTTATCCTACCTGATAAATGAAAAACAGATTTAATGAAAAAACTAAATCATCTAGGAAAGAAAAAATTTTGGTAAGAAAAGATGGGAAAATTTAATTTTGCAAGATGTGAAAAGTAAGGGTAAAGCTTATTTAGATAAGTATATTTTATTAACATGAAAAATACCTTGTGAGGAATAAAATAGATAAAAATATGAAACAAAGATTTTATGAAGAAGGAAAAGCTGGACTTGTGATAGGGAAAGTTTACAGTTAAAATAATAATTAGAATCTCTTATGATTTAATAGATAAGAGTTCATTTGACTAATTTTCTGAGAAAATATTTTTAGATATCGAGGAAGGAAAACGATCGAGAAGGCAAAAGATAGTGAAGAAACAGCAAATTCTAGAAAATATGTCTCAAGACGCGAATTCTGGGAACCAAAATAGTAATGAAGGCTTGGAAAATAGACAAGAAGAAGGGAGTGATTCAGGACAACAACAAAGCATTGAGGGAAATCATACCCCAAGTCAAGAATTAATGTCAAATACTGTGGTTCAGAATTTCTCTTCAGATCATGAGAGTTCTCGAAGAAAGACACAACAAATACAGGACCTATTAGAAGAAATAAAGGAAATAAGAAAGGAACAAAGAGCAAGCAACCATCGAATTGAGTTACTAGCAACCGAAAATCAAGTTTTAAAAGATGTAATTCAGCAAGAACAAAGACCAACTGTGACTAGAGTACGAAATCAGGAGCCAACGTCGAGTAGACAAATATCAAGAAATGAATAGCGGAATCCAGATCAAAGAATAGTGTTGGCAGGATCGACATCTCGGGTAAGAAGACAACAGGAAAGTGACTTTCAACGAACCCAATGGGAAACATGTTTGGAAGCGATGGAACAAATGAAGGAGGAAATTAAAGGATTAAAAAATAAAGAGGGGGGAAGGATAGAAGAGGTATTGAAAGAAGCAAAGCGAACACCATTAGCGCAACATTTAACGCGCGTATCGTTACCAAGAGAATATAATATTCCAGTGTTCGAATGTTACGATGGAACCAAGGATCCAACATCGCACTTAAAGTATTATAACCGAGTAATGTCGCGATGGGACGATCATGAAGCGATCATGTGCAGATGTTTTCCGTCAAGTTTAACAGGGACAGCATTATTGTGGTACGACAGATTACCGGAAAATTCTATCAATAATTATGCACAATTGGTCAGAAAATTTTTAGAGGCATACATGTATAACAGACCAATTGATTCAGGGGAGGACAGACTTTATTCTTTAATGTCATGGCCAGAAGAATCGATCCGATCATGTACAACTAGATGGCATTCAATATGTCAAGCAATAGGTGATTTAGACCCAATGACAGCTATAAACCGTTATAAATGGGGGATTGTAGATCGGAAGAGTCAGCTCTTTGTTGAAATCCATCGAAATAATCCAAAAACTGAAGGCAAATTGAGAGAAATAATAGAAACATGTGCAAGACTCCAAGATATACAGGATCAAGGATCGAGAATTAATTCTGAAAATCAAGGAAATACAAGGAGAACAAATTCAGTTGAAGAATTACCAGAACAGAAAAGGAAATGTCTTCCAAAAGTTGAATCAAAAGGATTAAAGCATCCTCGACAAGGGAATGGAAAAAATTTTGCTCAACAATTTCGAGAAAGAACTTTTACCAAGCTTAATATTTCATATTTCAGGTTATTCAACATTTTGAAGAATCGACCAGGTTTTCAATGGCCAATAACAAAGGGAAATCAACCGGAACATACACAACATTCCAAAGACGATTGTGAGTACCATAACTACAAAGGGCATACAACAAACAACTGTAGAAATTTTATAACATTGGTACAAAGAATGATCGATGCTGGAGAATTGAAGGAATTTGTTCAAAAAATTGAACCATCAGAGAAATATGATGAAGGCAAAGCAATACATATTCCATATAATAAACAGACAATTAATATGATTTCATGTGTGGAAAAGTGTGATACGGATTTGAATGTAGCAATCAACAAGAAATTGTGCAAGAGAATTCGGAACCACGAGGCCTTTAGAGTTCAAGGAAGGCAAGTAGAATTATGGGAGGATTGGATGGCACATCCATTAACATTTTCTGCACAAGAAGTAAATCAAGAAATTGAAATGCATAATGACCCTCTTGTGTTGACACTATTGATATCTGGTTGGAATGTCAAGAAAATACTCTTGGATGGGGGCAGTTCATTAAATGTGATGTTCTACAATACATTTTGTAAAATGGGTTTCAAAGAAGATCAACTCATCACTTCACGATTTGTCATTTACGGATTTAATGGAATATCGTCCAAACCAAAGGGAAAAATTGATCTAGAAGTTTCAGCCGGACCGATCAACATCCTGACAAGATTTAGTGTTGTGGATGCACCATCCCCGTACAATGCTATAATTGGAAGACGATGGGTTCATCAATTAAAGGGTGTAGTATCAACCTATCATCAGTATCTACGATTTCCAACACCACGAGGAGAGATGGAGATAAAGGGTGATCAAGAAGATGCTAAACTTTGTATAATGGCAGAGACAAGAATAAATGAAGAACGGGAGCATTTACAATGTAAAAAGAAAAAAGAGTCAAAAATTAAAGCAAAGGAAGAAGAAATAAATCAATACCTAGAAAAAAATGCAAAAAATAAAATAGAAAGTGAAAAGGGAGAGAATAGCAAAAATCAAGAAAATTTGGAAAATCAGCCGCAAAAAGGGGCGATGTAGCAATTAAAGGGAACCCCAACTCCAATTGGGATTCCAAAACCAGTTTTCACCCCAGTAGAGGAAACAAAAATCATAAACATTGGCACTGCAGAATGCCCCAAGCAAGTGCAAATTGGGACATTAATAAAATCAGATGTGGAACAACAGATAGTCAAATTACTCTGTGAATATACAGATGTGTTCGCTTGGAGAATAGAAGACATGCCGGGGATCGATCCCAGCATCGTCCAGCATAAATTAAAAATACATCCTAATGCAATTCCTTTTCGCCAACGGATACGAAAAGTCGCACCGGAATATCATGAACCAGTGGAAAAAGAATTAACAAAACTTTTAGATGCGGGGTTCATTCGAGAGGTACGATACCCTACATGGATTTCTAATATGGTAATTGTCCCAAAGAAGAACGGTGGAGTAAGAATTTGTATAGATTTCACAATCTAAATAAGGCATGTCCAAAAGATAGTTATCCACTCCCAAACATTGACCAGTTAGTAGATGCTGTTGAGGGACATGAGATGTTATCATTTATGGACGGACAATCTGGGTACAACCAGATAGCATTAGCAGAAGCAGATCAGGAACACACATCGTTCTTTACTCCGCGAGGATTGTATTGTTACACTAGAATGCCATTTGGACTGCAGAATGCAGGAGCGACATATCAACGCCTAGTGGATGCAATATTCAAACCATGGATCGGAAAAACTTTGGAAGTTTATGTGGATGACATGTTAGTAAAAAGCAAGTTATCTGGTGATCATTTGCGGAACCTGGCTGAGATTTTTGGTGCACTACGAAAGTATAAGATGAAAATAAATCCAGAAAAGTGTATTTTTAGTGTTACATCAGGACGATTTTTAGGATATCTGGTTACAAAAGATGGAATTCAAGTTGATCCAGCAAAAATACGAGCAATAACGGATATGCCATCACCAAACAGTATAAAGAGTGTACAGAAGTTAAATGGGTGTTTGGCTGCACCAAGTAGATTTATTGCAAGATCATCAGAACGATGTAAACCCTTTTTTGATGTACTTAAGAAGAAAAATAAGTTTGAATGGAACGATCGTTGTGAGCAAGCATTTCAAAGTATAAAATTACATCTTGCCACATTGCCAGCATTACAAAAACCAGAACCAGAAGAAATGTTAACTTTGTACATAGCAGCAACAGAAAATGCAATCAGTGGAGTAATGGTGCGAACGAATGAGAAAATCGAGAAACCTGTATATTACATCAGCAAGACTTTGAATTCAGCAGAAAGAAATTATACTAAGATTGAACAATTAATTTTGTCAGTGGTATTTGCTACTCAGAAGTTACGCACTTATTTTCTCACTCATTATGTTCGTATATTAACCAAAGCTCCATTGGAATCAGTTTTAAAGAATACAGGGAAGGTAGGAAGAATAGCAAAATGGAACGCTCAGCTAGAACAATACAACATTGTTTACGAGATACAAACTGCGCAGAAATCCCAAGTTCTAGCTGATTTTTTGGCAGATTTTTTCCAATCGAGGAAGAGTATGAAATTCAAGGACTTCCGGGGTGTGAAGAAGAAGAACCAGTAGATATCCTAGATTCAAATAGTTCACAACGATGGGAGGTTTTTGTTGATGGGTCGCGAAATAAAGAAGGGGCAGGAATAGGTATCGTGATTACAGCACCAAAGGGAGAACGTATGGTACACTCATTTCGACTTGAGTTCGAAGAGCATACAAATAACATAGTAGAATATGAAGCAGTAGTTCATGCTCTCATACTCATTATTGAACTAGGAATAAGTGATGTAAGACTCACCAGTGACTCGCAGCTGGTGATTAGACAGATCGAGTTAAAATATCAAACGGTCGATGAGGACTTGGAACGATACAAAAATCTTGTACAAAGTTTAACAGTTTGTATTCCAAATATTATTTTTCGACATTTGTCTCGTGAAAAGAATCGACATGCAGATGCACTGGCGTATATCTCGTCCATGATAAATGACCCAAATACCAAAGCGCTAAAAATTGGGAGAATATACGAGCCATCCATAAGAGCACAAGTGTTAAATAACATAGAGGAAGATGGTATCGATGACTCAGCCATACAAAGTGCCACATCTACATCGCAACAAGAAAATGATCAACCAAGTAAGCCCGATTGGAGAGCCCCGATACATCAATATTTACAAAATAAAGTGTTACCAACAGATTCTAAAGAAGGAAGGAAAATTCAACTTAAGTCAAACAGTTACCAACTTAGAGATGGAATTCTTTATCGACATTCTTTTCTTGGACCATTATTTCGATGTTATCACAAAAAGAAGGATTGCGAATTCTCAAAGAAATACATTATGGAGATGCAGGAAACCATAGTGGAAGACGATCGCTAGCATTAAAAGCCAAAATGCAGGGTTATTATTGGATTTCCATGTTGAAAGATTCGGAAGAAATGGTTCGAAGGTGCGAAGAATGTCAACGATTTGGTAAGAAAATCAAAGCACCAGCTACGGAATTAAATTCAATTCTTAGTCCATGGCCATTTGCGAAATGGGGAGTTGATATAGTCGGACCATTAGCTGAAGGCACAAAGAAAAGAAAATATTTAATTGTGGCCACTGATTATTTCACCAAGTGGGTAGAAGCAAAAGCACTAGCGTGAATCAGAGACACTGATGTTTTTACATTTCTATTTGAGAATATCATTTGTAGGTTTGGGATTCCAGCAGCGATAGTCTCTGATAATGAAAAAATTCCAGGGGAAGAATATCGATATGCTATTTGAAACATATAATATTCAGAAACATAAGTCTACACCTTTTTACCCACAAAGTAATGGGCAAGCAGAATCCACAAATAAAACAATCGCAACAAATCTGAAGAAGACATTGGATGGATATTATAATAAGTGGTGCGAACAATTACATAATACATTATGGGCATACAGAACCACGAGAAAAGCTTCAACTGGAGAATCACCATATCTTCTTACTTATGGAACGGAAGCAGTAATACCAACAGAAGTTATTTTGCCTACGACCAGAACAGAAGCATGGGAGAAAAACCTAAATTCAGATCTCATGTTACAAAAATTGGATGACTTGGAAGAAAAAAGAGAAGTGGCACTCCAAAAGATGGAGAATTATCAAAGGGGATTAGCTCGAGACTACCATAAGCGTGTAAAATCCCGAAATTTTGTCCAAGGTCAATATGTCCTCCGACAAATAACAGAACACCAAAGGGACAAAAGAGCAGGAAAATTCGCACCAACATGGGACGGACCATACGTGATTCAAGCGTCGGCAGGACAAGGGTCGTACTATCTTCAGAATTTGCAAGGAGAAATTTTAAAGCATCCGTGGAATGCACAATATTTAAAGCTTTACTATCTATGAATAACAATGCAATGTTACCACAAAAAGCAGGTACATAGACAATTAATTCATTAATTTCTTTTATAATCACTCCAAGAACATTGTACCATGGAGAATATTATAATTACATTTAATCCCGGAATATCATATACTTTGAATCCAGGAACATCATATCTTGGAGATTGTCATGATTATTAATATAATCAAAATTCCATTAATCCCGGAATTTCACATACTTTGAGCGCTCAAAATTACTCCAGGAACATCATATTCTGGATATCGTTGCGATTGACGACATAATCATATACAAAAGGTGAACATTATCCTTAGAGAATTTTATTAACAATGAAATTCTCATCAAGAAGGGGTTCCTAATTATTGGTTTATCAATTTTCAGAGTACAGTTCGGGACCAACCCTGTATCTTACCCCTGGCCCGGGTTTGTTTCGTATGTGTGGGATCTCGAACAACATGATTTGAGGTAAAAAGTACTTCAATTCATGGTACTTAGAAAATCATATGATAACCAAAA
Source organism: Papaver californicum (assembly GCA_023531435.1). Lineage (NCBI taxonomy): Eukaryota > Viridiplantae > Streptophyta > Magnoliopsida > Ranunculales > Papaveraceae > Papaver > Papaver californicum. The sequence continues at coordinate 4,084 of JAJJMC010027978.1, read as the reverse complement.
GAATTACTTAATCACATTTTCTTGTGCAGGAAATAACATTAAAGACATATCAAAAGGATGCAAAAGAAAATCAATGAAAGATAAACAAAGTACAAGATAGTGGAGTCAATAGTAAATGAAATTACAAAGGACATAATCAGATATCGGGAAGACCGGATCGAGATGGTGGAGGAGGAACTGCAGGCACAGAAGCGCGCTTACTAAGCACTGAAGGATCGGATTGTGCACGATCTAAAGCAGTATTGAAGGACATTGCAATTTTTGCTTTAGCATCCTGCCTGACCCATTGAACGAAATCACGCCCAAAGTTGATTTCTTTGTGAAGCTCTTCGATCCTTTGCTGATTTGCTTCTATTTGAGCACTAAGACACGATTTTTGATTTTTCTCTTCACTTAATTTTGCAGCTAATGAATCAATCTCTTGTTCACGAGCAGTAATTTTGGAAAGTTCAGTAGATAGTCGAGCATGTAAACTCTCAATTTTTATGGCGCTAAGAGTCACATTATATTCAGAAGTCTTTAACTCTTGAGTAATGTTTTTCACTGAATCTTTCGCTGTATTAAGCTCAGTTTCTACTTGTATTGCTCGATCCTTAGCTTCATTAAATTTTTTCTCCAAATCTGAAAATACAGGAAAATATTAGACAAATTTTATAATATCAAGAACTATAAAATTAGGTAAACCAAAAATGTACCTCTGACAACAGATTTAAACTCTAATTCTTTTTGAGTTAGCAATTTTACAACTTCTCGATATTTTGATTCTGCTTTATTACGCCTCCAAGTGGCTAAATCAAAACTATCGTTCAGTTGAGTCAGTTTTTCTCTAACCACATTCATCTCTTTGAAAACTTCCCTTGCATGATTATTCAATTGTACCATTCTACGTTCGATCCTAAATAATGTCTCCACATTTTCCACTGGACCTAGTATAAAATTTAAATGTTTCATATAAATCAAGTAAATAAAATAGTAATTGAAAAGGTATGAAAAATAAACCTTGATTTTGATTCTGAAGATCTTGATTGTGACCTTCAATAGTTCGGAGACGATCCTGTTGTTGCTGATATTGATCATTATGTTGATGTTGAAGCTGTTGAAGTTGTTAAAGTTGTTGTTGAAGAAGATCATTTTGCTGTTGCAATTCATCATTCACTTGTTGTAAGGAGGCATTCTTCTCCTTCATCTCCCCTGATTCTTTCTTGAATATCAATCCCATCATGTTAGCTCGAGCCTTATAAAATTTATAACCACTAAATAGACAGTCGTTACTATATTGGAGTTGGGCTAAAGCTTGTTGCGGAAGTGAATATAACGAACTATCGGAAAGAGTCAAAATTCATTGAAGGATGGAGGAGGCTTTACAGGAAAACTCTGCTCAAAAATATCACTCTTGGACCATGCATCCAAAGTTTCGTCCATAGGAATCGCACTAAGTGAATCCCGGAATCGAGACATGAAGCCAGAATCAGATTTGATAACCTCAGCAGTAGCTGAAACATTCCAAAGCCCTTGAGAAAGAAACCACTTATATGCTTCTTCTTCATCACCAACTAAATTAAAACCTTCACTGGAGATTCGATCGGAAATAGACTTCAGAGTAGAAGGATCGACACTTGGAATTGAAGTATCGACCTCAACAGCAACAGAAGTAGATTGAACCAAAATTTCGGAAGGAGCGATCGATTCGAGAATTACTTCAGAAGTCCCTTCGACTTCAGGAGGGATCGAACTGGAAGAAGGGATCGAACTGGAAGGAGGGATCGAACTGGAAGGAGAGTTTTCTTTTTCAGTCCGGTCAGTAATGTTAGCTTCTTCAACAATGGCAGTATTAGCTTCAACATTCATATTTTCCACACCACCAATCGGAAGTATCTCGGCATTATCCTTCTCCGATGTATTCTCTTCTTCAACATGAGATACTTCAATCACTACATCAACAAGATCATCAATAACAATATCATCTCCCTCTTCTTGAGGAAGGCCAGAAAAAGTTTCCAATGCACCATTATCGGGTACAGGGGAATCAAGCACGAAATCAAAAGGAAGTGGAGAAACGATGTTATAAAAATTGGATGAAGTACCAGAAAGAGGTGCAACAATAGGATCGGATCGTTCCGATACCACAATTTCTGCTGGCATCGAGGAAACTGGAATAACATCGATAGGATCAGACTGATCCAATGGAAGAGCAACAATCGAGCTACCTTCTCCCTTATTCAAACTGGAAGCCATCTCTCCTACAACCTCAGTTGAAAGTTCAAGAGTTCTGGGCTTCTTCTGCTTCTTCTCTGCTGTGAGAATTAATTTTCGCTTTCCTTTACCCTCAACTGCGGGTTCGATCGATTGTTCATTCGCGACGATCTCTCTATTCTCGACGATTTTAATACCTCGATCAGGTGGAGGAAGGGGGATTCCGATGTCCAAAGAAGGATCGACCTGGAATCAAAAAAGTAATAACATTTAAAAGAAGACATTAAAGATCGATACACTATATCTAAAAGGAATGATATCAACTAAGAATTCCGAACCTTGAAGTCAAATTTATAATCATCAAAGTTCAATCTCCAGGGGCAATAGTTCGGGAAACAATTGCGAAGATGTTGAATTTCACTAGTAGGGATGTCACCATATACCCAAGGTCCCTCGATCAGAATAGGGGTGCGATACCATTTATAATCATGTTCTCGACGAATTCTCTCATTTGAAGGAAAGTCAGCATTGGTATATGGAGCTACCTTGGTTCTGGGGTCATCAACTTCTCGAAGAAGAGGAAACCCTTGGGAGCATTTGCGAACAGGACTAACACTCCATTTGACATAATTTTTAACAGTAATACCATCACCATAAGTATTCTGGAAATTCTCAGGCGTATAATAAACACGTTCTGAAGGATCGGGAACATAACAAGTAAGACGAGTACGACCCTCACTGCGAAGGGTACATTCATCGAGAATTCGCCACCAATTACCATTATACTGTGTGATAGAACGAAGTTGAGTATGTGGAGCCCTGCTGCGAGTAGCAAGAACTGTGAACTGGAAAGGGTTGTTCTTCTCATACAGAGGGAGATGAAGACCAGCTTCCAAGGCACCAACAGAAATTAATAATCTATGATGGGTATATTGAAATTTTTTCATCGAATCGTAGGTTATCATATCGGAAGCACTATCAACAAAAGAAACTTTAAATCCTTGAAGATTATGTCTTCTTTTAAATTCTTCAATATCCATAGATCGATAGCTATAAGATGACATTGACCGTTTATTCTTGGGGGCAACATGAGGGACATCGGGAGAAGAATCCCGTACGGTACGAGGTACAGCAGGAGAAGGGATAGTAAGAGATAAATCTCGACGAGAAACAGCATATCGAGATGAAGAAGACCTACTTGATCTCTTGTTTTCACCTTGATTGCTGGCAGCATCAGATTTTCTTGGAGACATATTGAAGATCTGAGCAAAAAGAAACAAAAGAAGGAAAAAATTAATATATGAAGAAATTACCTAGCAATAATCACAGTGTAAAAAAGGGCCTTTTCATTCATACATAACCTTAGAATCACAATCTTTTTTACTACACCGATAGACCCTCAGCCATGAAAAGAAAATTTTGAATCAAGAAAAATAAAATTACTTACATGAAGAAAAGAAGTTAACAACGGTCAAATTGAAGTAGAGAAGAAACCAATTAACGAGAACAAAACTCCTGAGTAGTGGGAAGATTTGAAAAGTTTAAGGAAGACAAAGTGCAATAACTAAAAAAGAGACAGTAGAAAGTTACAGGATATTTAAAGAAGAAGAATGGTAACCGCCACAAGATGGGAGAGCAAAATAATCGGAAAAGATTTGATTTCATTGAAAAAAGTGTAACTGACATAATCATGTTAATACCAGCGAAAAACTCGGATAACGTGCAGAAAAGAAACTGAAAAGTTAAAAACGACAAGTCCTTCTCTATTTTTCAAAATCTCGGATCGACCGTTGGATGATTTTGTAAAAAAGAGAAGAAGGGGGCAAATTGTTAGTAAATTAAAGAAGCATGACACGTGGAAGAAGATCAAGTTAAGAAGCAACCAGATTAA
>JAJJMC010027969.1:6028-18806 GCA_023531435.1 Papaver californicum | reverse complement strand
GCTTCGGCCAGAATCGAGATTAGAAAAAATCAGTTCAAAAAAATATTTTCTGCAAATTCACATGAAGAAGATGAAGAAACTGTGGCTAAAGCTATAAACTGTCACTATTTTTGTTGCCTTTTCTTTTAATTTCAATACCTTTTTGTAACAGTTTCAAGAATAGTACATGCGACAGATTAAAGTTGGGGCTTTTTATAAAATGCCCATGTACGAAACCCTCGTTTATAAAATAACCCCGTTTTTTGGAACATTAATAAAATGGTCACAGTTTGACCTTTTCCATCCATTTTTTTTTTAAAAAGGTTACCTGTCGTTAGAGATTAGGTGGCACTAAATCATCTATTGGAAAAGACGTTAAAGCCCTTGAATCGCGTGAAAGAGACCTAGTTAGAACAGTGAGTTGGATAGGTCAGTGGGTCAACTCTCCAGGAACCAATTTCGGCAGAGTTACCTTGTCTTCATCTTCATCACCACAGTTAGGTGTCCGACGACATCAAATCATCACAGAAATAGAAATTGAGTTAGGGGAAATGAAATACAACCTAAACCCATCATGAATCTGGTCTTTTTTTCCCATATGGTCACCGGAGCACCGTTTATCACACCGGCAGGAGATTTCTGGCGAGCTTGTTCTTGATTATTTCTTCATCATTTTCGCAATTTAACACATCCAAAACTAATTTCGCTGCCGACGACACCAGCATCAGCCAAATGCTCGAGCTATCATCTCATATCAGTAGCATCAGCACAGGGAGCATGAAGTCTTCATCTTCCCTATTGAATGAGGTGAAGTTGAGACGCTGTTGACTATTGAATGATGATGGGTTCGAGTTGCTGCTACAGATGGAGGAAATGAAGGTTGAATATGGGTTTTACTCGATGATTTGAAAGTTCAGTTGAGAGTTGTGGAAAATCAGTGAGAAGAGTGAAGAAGAATGGTGGCCGGGAAATAAGAAGAAGACCGAGAAACACATAGTAGAACTAATGGGTTCGAGTAATGGGTGAGTTTGAGCTGTGAGGATCGAGGAGCAGCAATGGAAGAGTTTCCATCGATCAATGGTTGTTGGTTGGTCTTTGAAGCAGCGATTGAACATGGCAGAGACTTAATTCGATGGTGACGTTTTTGGTTAGCCTGTGATGATGATAGGTTAGCTGTGACGATGTTGAAAGTTTGAGAATCTCAAACTGAGATGGAGTTCTGGCTGTGAATGAAGTTTGAATGCTTAGCAGAGAAGTGAAGTTTTGGGTCTGCTGTGATTATCATGTCTAGATGATTGATGGATGCGGAAGAGACAATGAGTCTGACAGTGATGTTGATGAGATGAAGAAGAGAGGTCGATGGAGGAGAAAAATAGGGAAGAATGGGAAAATTAGGTTTTTAAAGAATCTAATGGTCAATATTCATGTAACCCATCTTGAACGGTTAATTAGTAATGGGTAGATTTTTAATTATGCCCATCAAAATCTCATCTCTTCAGATGATAAATTGACCAAGTTAACGATATTTTACCAATCTGGTGGGCCCTGACGGAATTACTAACAGTTGGGTCATTTTATTAAAGTTCAAAAAGACGTGACCATTTTATTATATCGGTTGTTAATAGTCTGCCATTTTAATAAAAATCCCATTAAAGTTTAATACACTACCAATCAATCCTTGTTCAACTGCGTCTAGAGTGTGTCGTAGATTCAATAAATTATTTTAATCTTTTTGGGACTAAGTTGGTCAGTTCTTTTTTGTATTTTTCTTCTCAAACAATTTTGAGCTATGTACCTATCTTTTGAGAGTGTTTTGAGCGTGATGAGCTAAACCCCAACACTGGGACACAATTGTTTGGTAACTATATTCGATTTGTTATGACTTTTCCACTTATTTTAATCGATTTATGATTTTTCTTAATTGGTTGTCATTTAATTTGATGGGTCATGCTTAGCTTAAGTCTTTTGATGGTCCATGATTAGGATTTACAATCAATGTTTTAAAAATCTACCTTTGGCAAAGAAATAGAGTCAATAATATTGGTTAGAATATTAAAAATCAATAGTCATCACTTAATATGGAAAATGGTGGAATTTTGAGTCTCAGTATTTTCTATAAATTTTCTACACCCATTTATTTAAGTTTTCTATTTTAGCATTAGAAATTAGGTCTAAAATATTTCTTCACAAGCCCGAGTGAACGATACTTTTCTTACCACTGTCTATAATCACATCAATTTTTGGCGCAACCGATGGGGACTTGTTTTTAGGTTAGGGTTTTAGATTTTTTTTATATTAGTTTTTAATTATGATTTATTTTATTTTTATTTTTATTTTATTTTTGTAGATTTTATGTGGGTATTTGTCTTAGCTTTGATGTGCAGGTGATATTTTACATTAATTGTGGAAATTGCCTACTAAAAAAGGTAAGTAGTGTACCTCAAATTTTTTTTTTTTAGTTTTTTCATTAGATTTTTATTTTATTTGTAAATATTTATTTTAGATTTTATTTTATTTTGTATATAAAAAAAACTTTGCACACACCAATTGTATCGTCAGACTACCGATTTTAGGAAAACCCGTGGATAAGTAAGCTGAATCCGTGTCTTGATCCTGATGGGAGTTACCAGCAGAAAGTCCACAAATCTTAGCCTCGTACCTTTGACCACTCTTTGACTGTAGGTATATTCTGCTAAGTTAACCTGAGCTTACCTATCTTAGTCGAACCTGCATTTGCACTTGCACTATATATATAAAAAAATGTCGAACTGGTATTACGATAGCCAATACAATGAACATCCGACCGATTTTCAAAATGGACATTACTCGTACTGTGATCATAATGTGGATAGTACTTGGGACCACTACCAACCCTATGGAGGTTATGGTTCATACCATAGTGACCTGATGTGTTTTAGAAATAGTGGTAAAAGATTCGATACTCAGACTTGTGAAGATTTGATTTTTAAACCTAATTTTTAATACTAAAAATAAAGAAGATTAAATTAAAATTGATTTAAGATTATGGAAAGAACTAAGACTAAGGATTCCACCATTAGCCAATTTTTCTAGTGATTTAGCATTGATAATTATCTTGCAACTCATACATTCAATTGATTCTAAATATTGCCAAAATTAGATTTTCAAAATAATAGTTGTAAATCAAAAGTATAAGATATCAATATCCCTAAACTAAGCATGACCCATCAAAAGAAAACACAACTAATTGATAAAATCATTATTTCAAATTTAATCCAAAGCAAATAATCATAAAAGAATTACAAAAATTAATTAGATAAAAATACCACTCTATTATTGGAAAAATAACTTCCTCCGTCGCCTCAGTGATGGGGTTTAGCTCCTCATGATGTAAAAACTCTCAAAATGTGTATTCATGGCTCAAAATTTGTTTACAAAGATGAAAAGAGTGAAAATTGTGTAAAACAGGGAGTTTACAACGGTGTAATGGCGTTGCAGACAACTGTTTTCACTGTTACAGAAGAGAAACTATTTACGCTGAAGATAAACGTTGTTGTTGTGAAGATATCCGTTGCAGGTGGGTTGAAGAAACCGTCACAAATAAAGATAAATGTTGCAAAGACGAAGATATCCGTTGCAGATGGGTTTAAAAAATCGCCGTTGTATCCTTGTTCTTCACGTTCAACAACAATAATATTTTTCTTCCTGTTTTTTTTTTCAATTGAAGCTCTCCCCCTTTTTTACTCGTTATCTTTGATTTCTATAGGCTCCACCAACCCTAACAACTCTTACGAAGTAGATAAGGACTCAAAACAACTCTTGAATCTCGTATGAATCCGAAAAAGAGAAGATTTTCTTTTTCGGTTCAAACACAACTTTGAACCATTTTTTTCCGGCAATAAACTCCCCCCTTTGACGTTTTTCAACTTGTTTTGGTTGAGTCTTCTTTCTGAGATATCGAAACAACTATTTAATCCCAAAAATCTCGCTCTCCACCAACTCAGATAACTCTTGCTCACGTAAGGTAGCTTTCCCCCCTTTTTCTCATTTGAATTCAAAGGGAAGGGGTGCCTCTAATCCAAAACTGGGTGCCTTTATCAATTTTGGTGGGTGCCTTTAGTAAAAAAAATCGGCTGCCTATAACAACTTTTCGAGCCAATTTTTCCACAAATATTTATTTTTCAAATATACCTACAAAGACATAAAAACCCATGATAAGTACAAAATTGAGTACCAACAAAATATGAAATTGAGAACAATTTAGACACAAAATTGTGTCTATCAAATACCCCCAAACTTATTATTTGCTAGTCCTCGAGCAAATCTAATCTAGAAATAAAATAAAATCCTAACTCACTTTCGCAGGAATCGCGACTGCATTTAGCATATGTAATAAGCCTTTAAATCCCTAGGTGTCCTTACAAGACGAGTTTTTTCTCTTGAGGGTTTACAAGAGGTATACCCATAAAACCTTCTACTCCAAACCTAGCTACCTGTGAACGATTGAGGGTAAACACTAAACAAGCTATTTAGTTGGCATACTAAATTTTTCAGCTATGGGAATCATTACTATATATGAGTCCAATTGTTGTACACGAGTTTGCACTCAACATACTAAAATTCATATATATGAAAACAAAGCTCCACTTAGAATCACATGAAAAGATTTACAAGATGGATATGGAGATGATGAAGTTTGCGCATGTTGACTAAGGTGAACAGTGTTTCCGATATCTGTCTGAAGGTCAGTGCCATGATGAATCCTAATGGATTGAGATACGCTCCTACTGGTCTTACTCCTTATATTAATATCAACTCAGCTGGTATGTACAAGGGTCCCAACGATTGATTTATTGAAAATAAAATAATTATTTATTATTTTATTAAATATACTGACAATATGATTGGATCAAATGAATCCAAGCGCATGTTCCTTATCAATATCTTACATGATAGTTCTCATGGATCCTGCGTTCCACACTTGCTTAGGCGACAGAGACAGGTAGAACATACACATATTGCTATCAAAGTGTCAATACTCGATTTTTTATAAAAATAATGATCTAAATAAAATACAATAATGGGGCTTGATCTCAAACACTCTACTCCATTTTTGCGGTGGTAACAATTCGATATTGGTGTCCCACCAAATCACTTAAAGAAATACAAAAAATTGTAAAAATAAAAACAGAAGGTGATATAGTCGAGATAGACTCCAAGATATGGTGACGACTATCATGTTATTTGCTAACACCTGAGCTCTCTCCTTTTATGAATAGACCATTTAACTGGGCACACCAATTCCTATAGAAAAAGAGCTAAGTTTCCGTATACCTAAAATGGTTAGTGTCATCCTGAATTGTTCAATACTTTCAAAATTTTAGAGTTTTATTATTGCATTAAAAAGTTTCTCCCTTACCCCCAAACTTAAATCAAACATTGTCCTAAATGTTTCAAAATAAAGAGCAGTACCAATAGATAAGTAAAAAGAGGAATAAGGAGGTAAGTCAAAAAGATAGTACCTGGGTGAAGCGTAACAATCCTTCTACGGAGAATAAGATAGAAAATAAAAACCTACAAAAATCTAATGATGTACAAAAAACAACCTTGATGGTCAATCAAAGTAAACATGGTCCTCCAGAGAGACCTCCTCAACATCACCTATAGAAAATGGCTCTAAAAATGGTTTCAATATCTGACCGTTAACCTTGAAAGGATTTCTACCATCTTGATTCTCAATCTCAATAGCACCATGAGGAAAAAACAGTGTGAACAACAAAAGGACCGGTCCACCGAGAGCGTAACTTCCTGGGGAATACATGCAAACGAGTATCATACATAAGAACTTTTTGACCTGAAGAAAATAACTTTCTTAAAATATTTCTATCATGCAAAAGTTTCATTTTTTTTCTTATACTCCCTAGCATTATCATATGCATCTTTCTGAATCTCTTCCAACTCATTGAGCTTGAGATTCCTGTGAGCTCCTGCCTTGTCAAGTGAAAAATAAAGCTGCTTTACATACCATTATGCTTTGTGTTCTAACTGAAGATAAGGTGACATTCCAATTGGGGGTCTTAAGCAGTACGCTAAGCCCATAAGACATCAGTAAGCCTCAATGACCAGTCTTTCCTATTAGGATTAACTGTTTTCTCTAGAATACGTTTAATCTCCCTGTTGGAAACCTCTACTTGACCACTAGTTTGTGGGTGATATGGGGTAGCTACTTTGTGAGTAATACCATATTTCTTCATCAAGAGACTAAAAGCTCTATTACGAAAGTGTGACCCTCTATCACTAATTATACCTCACGGTGTACCAAAACGTGCAAATATGTTATCATTCAAAAACTGGACTACAACCTTGTGGTCGTTTGTTTTATACGAAACCGCCTCTACCCACTTAGATACATAGTCTACAGCGACAAGGATGTAAAAATAACCAAAAGAATTAGGGAAAGGACCCATAAAATCAATGCCCCACACATCAAAGACCTCAATAACTAGAATAGGGTTCAAAGGCATCATATTTCTGTGGGAAATGGTTCCTAACTTCTGACAACACTCACAAGCAACACAGTAACTTTGGGTGTCTTTAAACATCGAAGGCTAGTAAAATCCATACTGCAATATCTTAGCAGCAGTCTTCTTAGCACTAAAGTGATCCCTACAAGCATGACCATGACAAAAGAAAATAATAATGGTCTGGTCACTCTCAGGTATACATCTCCTAATAATATGATCTGGACAATACTTAAACAGATAAGGATCGTCCCAAAAGAAATGCTTAACCTCATCTAAAAACCTAGAACGATCTTGTTTACCCCAATGTTGAGGCATTCAACCAGTAACAAGATAGTTCACTATACTCGCAAACCAAGGTAATTGGGAAACAACAAAAAGTTGTTCATCAGGAAAACTATCCCTCACAGGAAGGGAATCATCAGGGGAATCAACAACAAGCCTAGACAAGTGGTCTGCTACTATATTTTCTGTACCCTTTTTGTCTCTAATTTCTATATCAAATTCTTGTAATAAAAGGATCCATCTAATCAATCTAAGTTTAGTATCCTTCTTAGACAGAAGATACTTCAAAGCAGCATGATCAGTAAAAACTATGGCCTTAGAACCTAAAAGGAAGGATCTAAACTTATCCAAGGAAAAAACAATGGCTAATAATTCTTTCTCTGTGGTGGTATAGTTCAGTTGGCCATCATTCAGAGTTTTGCTAGCATGGTAAATCACATGAAGTAATTTTTTTTCTCGCTGACCTAACACAATACCAATGGCATAATCTGAAGCATCACACATGATTTCAAAGGGAAAATTCCACTTAGGTGCCTGGACAATAGGGGCGGTAGTGAGCGAAGTCTTAAGCTTTTCGAAAGCCTCTAAACAAGCATCATCAAAGAAAAACTTAACATCTTTTGCAAGCAGATTGCAAAGAGGTCTAAAAATAAAGCTAAAATCCTTAATGAATCGACGATAAAAACCTGCATGCCCTAAGAATGACCTAACATCTCGTATAGTTTTGGGAACCTGTAAAGTCTTAATAAGGTCAACTTTGGCTTTGTCTACCTCTATACCCTTAGAAGATACGATATGCCCTAAAACAATTCCTGATCGAACCATGAAATGGCATTTTTCCCAATTAAGTATTAAATTCTTTTCCTTACACCTAGTCAACATTAATGTCAAAATGATGCAAGCACTCATCAAAAGATGACTCAAATACTAAGAAATCAACCATAAAGACCTCTAAAAACCGTTCTACCATGTCAGAAAATATGCTCATCATACAACGCTGAAAAGTAGCGGGTGCATTACACAACCCGAAAGGCATGCGTCTATATGAAAAGGTAACAAAGGGACAGGTAAAAGTGGTTTTCTCTTGGTCTTCTGGGGCAATAACAATCTGATTATAACCATAAAAACCATCTAGAAAGTAATTGATCGATGAAAAGAAGGGGAAAGTGGTCCTTCCTTGTGACCTTGTTCAATTTTATATAGTCAATACAAACACGCCACCCCGTGGTCACTCGGGTTGGGATTAACTCATTGTTATCATTCTGGACTACGCTGATACTTGATTTCTTGGGAACAACCTGAACGGGGATAACCCACTTACTGTCTGAAATAGGGTATATAATACCCGCATCTAATAACTTAAGCACCTTAGTTCGAACTACTTCTTTCATGTTAGGGTTAAGTCGATGTTGCATCTCCCTATACGGTTTGGTATCATCCTCTAAATGAATTCGATGTATACAAACAATAGGACTTATACCCTTAATGTTTGCTATGGTCCACTCTAAATCTTCCTTATTGTCTTGAAGCACGGTCACTAGCCTAATTTTCTGGTTACTATTTTGGATGCTACAATCACAGGAAAAGTCTCAGATGGGCCTAAAAAAACATACTTCAGGGTATCTGGTAGTTGTTTAAGGTCCAACTTAGAAGGCTCTTCTAAAGAAGGAATTAGGGGATGAATCTAGCAAAGGATCCTCTTATAAACTGGTAGTGGTTCGAACTTAGTTTCCATCCATTACTAGTGTCTATCAAAGGGGATGAATCTAACAAAGCATTCACCTCATTAATCATATTATCATCATCAAAATCAAACCCAAAGTGGCTAGGCATTTCTATAATGGATCTTCTAGCAAAGTGTTTGGTAATGACTCCTGAACTAATGTTCCTATCATGTTCACCTCTTCAATGCACGTGTCATCTAGCTCAAGTGGTTGCTTACTAATATTAAAAATATTCAGCTCAATAATCATATTACCAAAAGATAAGATCATAATACCATTTCGAAAGTTAATGATCGCATTAGATGTAGCTAAAAACGGGCGAACTAATATCACAGGTATCTGATTCTCTGGGTCAAGGACAGGTTGGGTATCAAGGAAAACAAAATCTACTGGATAAATAAACTTATCGACCTTAATAAGATCATCCTCTTTGACACCATGAGGAATTTTCACAGACCTATCATCTAATTGCAGTGTTATTTAAGTAGGTTTCAAATCACCAAGTCCTATCTGGAAGTACACATGGTACAGAAGTAAGTTCACACTAGATCCTAAGTCAAGTAACGCTTTCTCTACACGGTAGTTACCTATTGTGCAAGAAATGGTAGGGGAACCTGGGTCTTTGTACTTAGGAGTTGTGTTGTTCTGGATAATTGAACTCACACGACTAGCTGTAAAGGCTTTTTTCTGTACACTAAGCTTTCTCTTTCGCATACAAATATCCTTAAGGAACTTGGCATAAGTAGGAATCTGCCTAATTGCATCTAATAAAGGAAGATTGATGTTGACTTTCTTAAAAATCTCCAATATATCATTAAAATTGGATTCCTTCCTAGTTGGTACTAGAAGTTGTGGAAACGGGGCTCATAAGGAACTGTATCGGGATATTTAGAGACTTCGTCAGTCTTTTCATCTACTGGCTCAGAAGGGTGAACTACAGTACGTTCACTATCAGGCATGGTTACCTTGTTGTCTACCACTTTACCATTCCCAAGGGTTCTAACTTCATTCACATGATTTCATGATTTCTCACCAGAAGATACTTCATGAACTCCTCTAAAATTGGGTTGTGGTTGACTAGGGACCTTTTTCTCTTTCTCTCAAAGACTCAGCGATTTGACCAACCCAGGTTTCTAAATTGGAAATAACCCGACTGTTAGCCTGAACAATCTTTTGATTTTCTTGTAAATTTTTGGTTGAGTCACTGCTGAAAATTTATAGTGTTCTGAGTTAGTAAGGCGCGAGACTCTGCTAAACTCATGATCGTCTTATCTATCGGATTCTGAAATTGTGTCGTCCTGAAGGATTCTTAGTATATCCAAAACCTGGGGGAACCTTAGAATTACTAGACTGACCTTGACTCTGGCCCTTTGACCAAGAAAGGTTAGGATGGTTTCTCCAACCAGGGTTATAGGTTTCTGAATAAGGGTCAAACTACTGATGATTATCAAATCTAGTGTTATTATAAAGAGCATGGGAATTCTCTTCAACGGCCTGTCCTTCCCAAAATGATTTGGGCTCAATTCCACAACTAGATTGACTTAGTTTTATAGTTTCTAACCTTTTTGATATAACTGCTATTTTGAAATCTGATTCAAAAGATCCTTCTACGCTATTGATATTTCCTCTACTTAGAAGAATTATTTTATGGGGCTCCCTACTATTTTCCCATTGCTAGGTTTTTTCGACGATTTCATTCAAAAATGTCACCGCACCATCGACGGTTTTATTTTCAAACCCACTTGTGCATAAAGACTCAACCATGGTTGTTGTCGAATAATCTAAACCCTCGTAGAGGATCTGAACTAGCCTTAATTTTTCTAAATCATGATGAGGACATTGTGATAATAAGTCATTGAACCTTTCCAAATACCTATATAAAGATTCTCCCTCTTGTTGAGCAAATGTGCAAATCTGCTGCCTAATAGATGATGTTTTGTGCCTAGGAAAAACTTCTGGAAAAAGGCAAATGTAAGTTGTTCATAGGTTTCAATGGACTCAGAAGTCAAACTATATAGCCAAGATTTGGCTTTGTCTCTTAGTGAAAAAGGAAACAATCTAAGTTTTAATGCTTCATCATCTAGGTCCTTAATCCTGATGGTACTACATATTTCCTCAAAATACCTAACATGGAAATAGGGGTTTTTATTTTCTTTCCCTAAGAAGATTGGGAGCATCTGTATGGTCCCAGGTTTTAACTCATAGTTTGCTTCAGTTTCAGCTAACTTGATACATGATGGACGAGAAGTCCTAGTAGGGTTTAACAAAGCTTTTAAAGTTTCTATTGTTGCCGCTATCAAAGGACTGTGAGTAACTTCTTCACACAATGTCAAGTTCTCAAAAATGAAATTTCCAAAAACAGGGCCCTCAAAAGAAGAGTCTTCGAGGTTCTCATTTCCAGGGACAGAACTACTAGGTTTTTCACTAATCAAACGACCTAGAGTGTCTCTTTTCCAAGATCGCTCAGTAATGGTTTCGAACGGTCTTGGCATACACTAAAAAAATCTTAATTGAAAGGGAATTATAAGCAATCACAAGCAAGGATGACTCAATGATGTGATTTAGGATTACCCAATATAAGTAACCGCAATCGCACGGCGTCTAACTGGTAGACAACGATAAGTACGGGTCGAACCCACAGAGAGCGGGGAAATACTGCAATTAATATCTCTAATAACCTAACCAGAAACAATATTTTTGGATTTTTAGATAAAATAATAAAATAATAAGACTAAACTAATAAAAATAAATCTAATGGGAGAGTCGGTAACCAGGGTTTTTCAGTATCCACCACTATTTCTATTTAATTACTGAAATGAAACATAACTCATGAATATTCATTTATTGTTCGTTCTATCGACATCACCTATTATATGTATTAGAGTCGCAAATATCACTGGGACGCCCTAAGCATGGCGCATCAAAAGCCCTAGTCTGAAGCATACACCATCTAATTACGTTAGCGAGAAAATAATATGAAGCTAATTGTAGGTTCACAAATAATATCCGGCTCTAAAAAGCATACCCCATTTAAATATTTAACCAAAGGATGGAATATCTAAAAAGTAGAGAAACATATTTATTATCCTATTGATTCTGCGCATAGGTCACTGTATTGTACAGAACCGGTGAAACGACAACTAATTTAGATTTAAATCAATAAACAAAATCATGGAATTAATCTATTCAAATCATAATGGTCTATTACTTAATAATTCAATTTAATTAGTCTTGTACTAAAAGTGGTTTCAACATAGAACCCTAGTTACAAATTAATTAGCTAGACATGGAGATGGGTTTCTCAAAACCCATAAAATTAATTAAATAAAGTAGTGGGAAAGAATAAAACTCAAAATTCAGATTGTCTTGTTCTTCTCTTTCTTCCTATACGGCAGCCTCCGTCTGCCTCCCAAAAACGACTCTTGTACGCTCCAGAAGAGAAAACTCCTCCGTACACAGCCTCTGTTGAAAAACAGAACTCTCCGAACTCCCTCTCTACCGTAAGCCTCCTTTCTGTTTTATACCTCACCTCCAAGAAAACCTAATCCCAATCTAAAAGCAAAAACATCACCAGCCAATAGAAATATTCCATATGTTTAATGTTATGAGTTCTTCCAATGAAAGCGTGTCGTGTCATCCTTTCCAGTTTTATCCCTTCACGTGTTGTGCGTCAGTCAACAAGCTTCACCACTACAAGACCTAGCAGCCTTGTTCCCACCATCCTACTCTCTATCGTGCATACCTGATACCCTTCATTTTGTGTCACGTCTCCATCACTTTCTTGTACTTGAACTGAAGCCACACTTACAGGCTACACAACTATCCTTTATTCCACTCGCCTAGGTACTGTCTCCTTCTAGTCTACGCCTAAAAAGCAAGTGACGCGCACTACCTCTTCATGCTTCACTTCCATTTGTACTTGCTACACTAGGTATTTTCTCCTACTCGGTCAACGTGATGTGTCTTCTTTCACTAGCCAATGCCAACTCATGACTCCCATCACTTCTCTTCATGCTTATAGTACTTCTCAACTTTCCAACATATGTACACCTCCACGCCTTCTCATGTGCTCTCTAATCTCTCTTCTAACTGTACCCTAACCTATCCTACTTCACCATCCAGTAGTCTCTTAGGTCTCCATCACCTAATACGCATGCCTACTTCTCTCCCATGTGCTTCTGTTCGACTTTCACTTCCTCTATCTACAGAACCTAGTCTAGACGTCCCTATCTATTTCTTTCGTTTTAACTCCACAATTATGTGTTGGATGGACCCACATCATAACAAACA
>JAJJMC010027962.1:7078667-7103870 GCA_023531435.1 Papaver californicum | reverse complement strand
AAAGGATTCTTTTTATGTTTATCATGGGAAAACTTGATTTACAAGAAATCTGAAACCTTTAGGGTTTCAGATTTCTTGTAAATCAAGTTTTCCCATGATAAACATAAAAAGAATCCTTTAGGGTTTCAGATTTCTTGTAAAAATATTTTGGTAAAAATAATAAATCATGGTTGATGTCTTTCACATTCGTAGGCCCAATACATAAGTTAGCCTATGTAAGAAACCTTTAGGGTTTCGGATTTCTTGTAAATCAAGTTTTCCTAAGATAAACATAAAAAGAATCCTTTAGGGTTTCAGATTTCTTGTAAAAATATTTTGGTAAAAATAATAAATCATGGTTGATGTCTTTCACATTTGTAGGCCCAATACATAAGTTAACCCATGTATTGTTTGCCCACCCCATTCCACCGTCTAGTTTTACATACTATCCATATGAGAATAGTTATATAGTGGACATCCTTCTCTAGATTACCCAATGTGGGACTAAATTAAAGAGTTTCATTCACTCAAGGAAATGAGTAAGCATCCAAGACAAAAACCATTTAGTTTAAAACTCATTTTCTCCAACAAGGAGAACTAAAAGTTCTGGAGAGATTTAGAGGAATTTCTAATTGGGTTTTATTCCCTTATGAGTCAATTGATTGGGTATCCTCTGTATTATTGGCACCAGTGGATAGGGTTTGAACACCAAAACAGAAGTTGACAAGGAGATTTAACCAAGTGGTTCTCTTAATTGAAATCTTATCAAATGTTGGTGGTATATTTATGAAGACTACAAAAACTGAACCATCAAAGGAAGTGAAATCTCGTTTTCTTTGTATACCAAGTGGTAATGATGGAGCTATTTAGAAGAAGTTTGCTTTCTACTTGGTTCAACCTCGCCATCAGCAGGTGGATCCGGTGGAATTTCAGGATAATGATTTTTCTACTATTTCAAAGTCAGTAGTAGAATTTTTTAATCCTTATGCTAGAGGGGTTGTTGTCGAAGTAATCAACTTCCATAAAGGTTGGCCTGGGATATCTAGGGGAATTGCTAAACATTTTAATTGTTCAGGAGATATTGGGCTTGGTCTTATTAGTAAAAAGAAAGCGTTTTTTGAGGCTAGATCTTTGTCGGATCAATCCTCTTTACAGCAACCTCTCATCATCCGTGTGGGAAAATCCAAGATTATGTTGAAACAATGGAAATCTAGTGTATCACTATTGTATCATAGTGGTCAGTTAAATCACTGGATTGGCATTAGAGGGCTTCCTATGCATTTATGGGAAGAATCCGTGCTACGAAAGATTTATTCACCATGGGGTATTTTGAAGGATATTCTTTCGGATTCTATGAACCACTCTCGTCTGAATTGTTGGAAGATTGAGGTCTCATGTGAGCTTGCAAAAATTTATACAGTGGTTAAGTACTCTAACTACTTCTTATCGATAGAGTGTTTCCGGACTTATATCCCACAAGGACGGTGCATTTTGATCATCACTTAAAAAATATGGCCTATCATCAGAAATCTGATCATATTAAGTCTAAATCTGATCAAGGTAATGATGAGCCACAATATCAGGGAATTCATGACGAGCAAGTTTCTGCGCAACAATGTCAGCAGTCTTCAGTCAAACCTAGATTGAGGTCAGCAGTGGTTATTCCACAAGTTTTTCATGTCGCAGATGATACACAAACCTTCCGTATTGAGTTGGAAAATTCAAAACTTTTGGAGGATATATCGGCTGACAAAGTCTCCAAAGGAAATCATAACCATCCTCAAATTTTCAAATTTCAAGTAACCTTAATTGGTCTGGAGCCAACTCACCCTGGTTTGAAAATCCACTTTTTAACACCGAGTTAACCTCTAGATCAATGAGTTCACCAGCTCATTATGTTTTAAAGGGAAAATCGAATTCAAGTCTGACTTATTATACGGGCAAGAGAGCACGAAAATCTTCGGGAGCTGTTTTTGTCCTGAGTTTGGTTCTTCAACCCTTCCATGAGTCAGACATCTCAGTGTGTGAGAATCGCTATATGGGCGAGAAGGTGTTTAGAGGCCAACCGGGCTCCGAGGCGTGTAAGAGGGTTCTATTCAGGCCTGCCTATGATTCGAATGCATCTGGTACGTTGGATAAATCATCGGGTATTGTTGAGATCACGGATCAATCGTTGAATTAGACGAAAGAAATAACCTTGGGTGAGGATGTTGAACCAAATTTAGTTTCTCGACTAAATCCTGGTCTTGTTTCTTCGGAACCGTATGATGTTTCCTCGAATTCAATAACTCTATTGGTTATCTCATCATCACCGTTGGTTCCTGTTACTAAACCTACTCTTTCCACATCGAGTAAATCAGCTAGCTACTTAGCAACAGAGTCTCGTTCTAGCTCTTCTCAGAGACCACAAGGGGATGAAATCACAAGTCTGGTGAATCTTCATATCCATTTAAACAAAAGGCTAGGAATTGACTGTGATACCGATATTTCAAGAGAGATTTGTAAGGATATGTTATTGCAGCTTCAATATTCTTTATCAGTTACTCAACCAGTGGATAATCAATTTGATGGGTTGACAAATTTGATGAAGATACAGATGATGAGAACTGGGTTGTAGAGGAGGAAAGATTACCATTAGTTTGGAGACAGATTCAGGTAAATCTCCAATGGTTGAAATTACTCACTCTAATTTTTTATCAAATGTTAGGGATTCTGTTGAGTCTCATTGATCATAAAATTCTATCTCGGAATATTAGAGGTTTAGGAGATGATCTTAAATCATCGACAATTTGGAATGCAATTAGAAGAAATCATGCTTTTATTGTCACGATTTAGGAAACCATAAAAAAGCTTTTTGATGATTCTATAGTCATATCATTGTGGGGTAACAATGGCTGTGAGTATATATTCTTACCATCCGAGGGGAGATCAGGATGCATACTAGTCATATGGAATCCTTCTGTAGTTATAATGGAAGACAGTTTATTGGGTGCTTTTTCAGTTTCAATAAAATTTCGTAATACAACATACAATTTCAGGTGGATATTTACTTCTGTTTATGGGGCTTCTGACCCAGATGATTATAATCAGTTCTGGCAAAAAAATTGAGGATGTGAGGTTGCTAATGATAGAACCATGGGTTTTAGGTGGGGATTGGAATGCATTCTTGAATATTACTGAAAGGAATAGGGCTGGTGCTTATAATAGAAACAGGAAAAATTTCAGGAAGTTTGTTAGCACAAACAGCTTAATAGACATTCCCATGTCTGGTGGGAGCTATACATGGACAAATTCACAAAACCTTCCCACCCTTGTAAGGCTTGAAAGGTTTCTTTTCACCGCAGAATAGGAAGAAAGGTGTATTTCAGTCGTACAATATAAGTTAAGGAGGTCGATTTTTGATCATGTGTCGGTGCTTTTAGACTGCAATGCTGGTAATTCTCTGAAATATCCTTTCAGATTTGAGAACTATTTTCTTTCTAATCCTGATTTTCTAGATCCGTTGAGAGTATGGTGAGGAAACTTAACTTTTTATGATAGAACGAGTTTTGTTATAGCAAAGAAATTACAAAGTCTCAAATTTTTCATAAAGAAATGGGGGAGGGAGACTGCAGACTGAAACAGATAAGTTGGAAGCTCTAATTGAGATTTGTGACTCTCTTGAGGAGATTACTCTTTGAATGAAGAAGATTTTGCAGCTAGGGAGGTGGCGAAAATTAATCACAAGAAGGCTTCTTTGAATCTCTCAAGGAAATGGTTCTCAAGATCCAAGGGGCAGTGGCTTGCAGATGGTGAAAGGAATTTAATTTTTTTTTCTAAAAAAGCTTCCTACAATCAGCGAGTTAACTCAATAAACTCTCTTAGTTGGTGGAGTTATGAGTCATGGAAAAGACATAATAAATGAAGAGGTGAAGAAATTTTATGTGGATGTGTTTACTGAGAGAGTGCAAGTCATACCAACCTTTGATGACCTTGAAATGCCAAAGATTAGTGTGCTGCAGAGCATTCTAATGGAGAAACCTTTTGAGGAGGAGGTGAAGAATATAATCGGGAGTTTTGGCATAAACAAGTCGCCAGGTCCTGATGGATATACAATGGAGTTTTTCAAGGCTGCGTGGGACATCATTAAGCCGGAGCTAATGGCGGTTATGAAAGAATTTAAAATGACAGGCAACATTGATTGGAGGTTGAACTGTACCAACATCATCCTCATCCCTAAATGTGAAGGAGCTATTAGTATGCACAATTTCAGGCATATTAGTTTGATAGGAGGTATATACAAGATTATCTCAAGGCTTTTGGAAGATAGGTTGAAAAAGGCAATGCCGACTATTATATCAGAATTCAGGGAGCGTTCATCAATAATAGGAAGATTACAGATGGAATACTAATTGCTTCGGAGCTTATAGATTCTAGAGAAAGGGAGGGTAAGCCTGGTTTGGTATTGAAAGTGGACTTTGAGAAATCGTTCGGAAATGTAAACTGGGGTTTTCTATACTGCACAATGTCAAGGTTCGGTTTCGGTAATATTTGGAGGAATTGGATTAGGTGGTCTTTGTCAAGTATAAGGTTCTCAATGGCGATTAATGGTTCTGCATCAAACTTATTTCGAAGCTCTAAAGGTATCAAACAGGGGATCTAATGTCCTCATTTCTCTTTATTATGGTCGTGGAAGTTTCATCTGTTTTGATTAAGAAGGCATCCACAATGCAGTGGTTTGCTGGTTATAAACCATCACTTGATGGACTTGGGATTAATTATCTTCAATTTGCGGATGACCTCCTAGTTTTCCTTGACAATGATGCAGAACATGTTAGAAATTTCAAAAATGTTATCCTTGCTTTTGATCTTATTTCGGGTTTAAAGGTGAACTTTCGTAAGAGTGCACTGGTGGCGGTAGGGAATGCAGTGAATGTGACTGAAAGTGAAGATATTTTTGGTTTTCAAATAGCTTCATTCACAATGAAGTACCTTGGAATCCCATTGGGGAGTAAATCCAAGTCTGTAGGGGTTTGGGATGTGATAATTCAGAAATTCCCAAAAAAGTTAAGCATTTGATAAAGGAAGTATCTTTCAAAGGGTGGTAGACTTATTCTTATAAATAGTGTATTGAGTAGTTTAAAAATTTATTACTTATATCTTTTTCAAATGCCAGCTTCAGTGGAGAAACAAATGGAGAGAATTATGTGTCAGTTTTTTTGGGGTACGTTGAATTAAAAACCTAAAAAGGGTTGGGTTGGCTGGAAGAGATTATCTCTCCCGAAGGAAGGTGGTGGAGTGGGAATAAAGAAGTTACGACTTATGAACAGAGATTTGCATGCAAAATGGATATGGAGATATGGAAATGAAGAGTATGTATTTGGGAGGAGGGTAGTAAATTACAAGTTTGGAGGAAACAAAAGAGCGTTTTATCTTAATCCAACAAAGAAAGTTGTAAGAAAGAGCTTATGGGCCCGCATTCTTAAGTGCAGAGAAGATGTGCGTCTGAATTCAATATTACAGGTCAACTCTGGAGACAAGATTCTTTTTTGGAAGGATCCTTGGTTGAACGGGCAAAGTTTTATAGTATTTATTCCCGAATTTCTACAAGATTAGTAGGCTACGAGATGCTACTATTGGTGATCTTCTGGACAACAACAATAGTGACAGGAATTGGAATTTTGCTTTCTGCAGACTTCTAAAAAAGGAGGAAATTAGTGATGTTGCACATTTTCTAAATTTGATCTCTATTATCAACTTCGGAAATGATGGGGAAGACCGGAGAATTTGGCAGCAAGGTGAAAACTTTTCAGTCACAGAGTGTTACAAGATGTTGGAGATAGATGGATTGTTACTTTTTCCAAACAAGTGCTTATGGAACTCTAAGATCCCGCAAAAGGTAATATTTTTTGTTTGGACTTTATATTACAATGCAGCTCCTACGATGGATACGTACAGAAATTCCTTTTTGGTTAATGGTTGTGTATTTGTAAGAAAGCGCCTGAATCTAATCATCATTTGTTTTTGCACTGTGAAACAGTCTGGATTTTCTTTCTAAATAGTTACAATTTACAGTGGGGATTTCAAGAATCAGTTAAACATACTATTTGGGAATGGAAACGAAGAAAGGCCTCAACCTCTAATATCAGAAACAACATATGGGATATTATTCCATTTGCAGTGTGGTGGGCTGTCTGGATTGAGAGAAATGCAAAAGTTTTTAATGGGAAGTACAAAACACTGGATGATTTAATTCACAATGTCGAGATTTTTATTTACAACTGGTGCATGGTAACATTATATCCTGATGTGCACATGACCAACCATATATTTTGGATTACTACCAAATATTAAAAAATATTGTGAACTAGAATTCGATAATTGAATAAATGGTCGTATGCATCACATATATGTAAAATCTGAATAATACAGGTATACATACGAAGAGTACAACCAAAATATGGATATGTCATGGATCGAACAGTAATATACATGTTATTATACATGGAACTGTGATGAAAATGCATCTCACTAAACCAAAACAGAGCATGTATTATATCCAAAGAAACCGAAAATACGAAGAATCGAATTGTCTTTGAGATTGTTGAAAAATATGTGTTTCGACTTCTCGGAAATCATAATCATGCAACAAATAAAATACTAACAAAGAAGAAAGTTAAGAATACTTATCGAATTGGTTGATCAAGGCGAGGTACTTCTCTTTCGTTAAACAATTCATCCCCGCATACGGTGTTCACGGTTTTACGGATGTCGTCTTCCAAGATACAACGATCACGCCTATTAGTAAGTAGCACTACAATACTACTCGGTCGGTGAATGTTGACAATTACTGTGCTCTTAAACACGACTCGACTCGACTCTAGACACTTTTGTTTCCCAAAACTATTATGAAAACTCTCTTTAACTTATATCAAAACAAAGGTAAGATATGGGTTTATATAGAGTAAATGGTGACTCTACAAGATGTCTTTACATCCATAGGTGACTCCCCATGTTTAATGGTGACTTTCCATAAGATCAATTCTTTAAGTGTCTTATGGATGAAAAGACATGACCTTTAAATACATCTATTCAAGTTTAAATATCAAAATCAATTTTCACTCACATAAAATATTTCAAACCAAAATTCCAATAATAAGTTTATTTGCAATCGATTCATGCATACATAATTTTCCAATATTATTTTGTCAAATTTTTTAATTAAAGTCCTAAATAAGCGGATTATCTTTTACTTCAATTTGTTTTCCTTAACCTTATGGTGAACCCAAGTTATTCCAAATATAGAAAAATATAGAATGTCAAATCTAATGATGATCAAGTAAGGTTATTCCACACTTTTTACAAACTAAAACGTGAATTCTTTTAAGACTAAGTGTCAAGAGAAATCGCTTTCAGTTTTATGATTGATTTTGTTTCTATAGTGATGACTACCAAGAAACGGTTGCATGATAAAATGTCACCAGAATTAAGTAGGATAACTTATACATATCTATATTATATAAAAAAAACTAGTAGGACGGTCAGAATTAAGTAGGATAACTTGAGAAAAAGGACGGTCAGGATTGGATTGTTTCCGACGGCTGCGATCATGCCTCGGCCTGGCAAATAACTGAATTTTATCTTGATCCCTGTCTTTAGATATCATGGTATATACATTGGTCGGTTTGTTAATTGGCCAATGACCAAAACTTGGTCGATTTCCTATATTGCATACTTGAACGAGGTGGTTGGATCGGTAGCCACGATTTTTGGATTCTTTAAGCCATTGAAGTCGATGCTTTGACCCGCCGGTCCATAATTGTAGTTCCACGTAAGTTGAAGCGACCCTTTCCCATAGTATTTCTTCCTAGGGGCACATGAACACGATGTGTTTCGCACACACAATGAGATATTCCAACCTCGATGGCGAGAGTTTCTCTATCCTCTGTTTTTCTCACGATTATTCTCCAAAAACTATAGTTATTGTTCTTAGATTTTTCATTATACCCTTCCTTTGTCCTTCTTCCCTTTGATCATGTCTTTAGAAAAGTGATACATTATAACAGATCGAAAAAAAATTAGATTATTCTGTAGCTCTCATTCACCTATTTCTCCCATCACCTTTTCATATTTCTACTATCCTTTTCTTCCTCAATAAACAAACCACCATCTTAATTTATCCCAGCCACTGTCTCACAAGCTCCTTTAGGAAAATCCTATGCTCAGATTCTCTCTCAGGGTAATTTAAGATCAAAACCTTTGTCCTCTAGGTTATTTGTTCATACTTCACCTTTTCCCTGTGAAAGATTTGCTACAAACAGCTCTTCTTCCATTCATAATTCTAAACTTGGGGAGTTCATTAAAATTAGATATGTTCCTGAATCCCCCATAGGAAACTGGTTTGATTCTTTTGTGATTTCTTCTCCTATTCCAATTTCCTCTTGGTCTTTTGTTATTGCAACCCTTTGTAATGTCCTACATTCAACCTCCCCCTCAAGTTATTCCCCATCAACTCATCTCAGGCAATATTTTATGCTGGCAAAGAGTTATCAAAAGCTAATTTGCATTTCAACTTCGATTGTGACAACATCAAATTTTCAGTCTTCCGATGGAATGAAAATATCTGGCATATGTCAAAGTATAAGTATGCAACAGAGTTTACGATTGAAATTCATGGTGTTCCATATTAGCTGTGGACATTGGAGGTTATGCACGCTTTAAGAAAAGTTTATGGTGAGGTTCTATTTATTGATCCTGACACTCTAAGATTAGAAGATCTAAGAGTAATGAAGCTTTAAATAAGAAACTTAAGAGAAATCAACTTTATCCCAAGATCAGTTCTAACTGTACACTGACTACAGATGGTTCACTGCTTATATTTCTGTGGGAGATATTGTTAATTATTGTGATCAGATAATCACTATCAATAATTCTGATGATATGTATTTCAATCTCCATGGATGCTCAAAGCATAAGTCTGGCAGCCGTGATTCTAGGGAAGACAAGCGCAAGAAATTCATCCCTATAAATTCTCCGGCTAATATTTCTCCATCAGTTATGGTAGAGAATTTTTCAAATTTGAATTTGAAGACTCACTCTCGAAAATTCGAAATCCATCTCATCATGGTAAAAAAAAAGCGGGCCCGTGGGGTTTGGGCTCGAAAGGTACAACAAAAGAAGTCTATACAGGTTTGGCGGGTTAAAGCTAAACTAGATCTACCAAAATCTGTTACTTCAGTTTCATATATGGACATAAATGAAGTATCCAGCCTACTAGTTTTTTGTGTTTCCATTGGTAATCTGTTGGATGATCCAACTCCCGAATCTCCATTTAACGGACCGTCAAGTTCAACTTCCATTTACCTTCATTTAAATATCTTTGGGGTATTTCCTATAACTATACCTAATTCTGCTTCCCCTTACATAAACCTTCAATCCCTTATCATTCCTGTTTCACAACCCCAATCCCCTCTTTTACGCACCCCATCTTCATCCATGTTATCTTATCAATCTAAATCTCTTTCTAAGCCAAACACAAAGTTCAATATTTCTGTTCCTTTTCATATCATCAATGAGGTTTCTAGATTATTTAATTTGGGTCTCAATCTTGGTATAACTTTTGGTTTGATGCCTAATCACTCTAAAAGCTTTCTGCTTTCAAATATTTCTTCAGAAGGACCAATAATTAAGTCTAATGAGAGATGGTGTGCTACGATTGCTAATATCAAGAAAGGTTTTGTTGTACAAACTCTTTCTGAAGATAATGGTCAACTATCTCTCAGAGAACCTAAATAAAAATACGCTCCAATGATGGGTTGTGAAGATACTTTCTTTATTCAGATTGTTGAGGTACAAGAAGATATGAACTCCTCAAATTCTTCTTGTAACCCAAGTTTTCCACCAGGTTTTGAACCTAGCAGTTTCACTGAGCACGATTTTTCGGATGAGGCTAGCTCTTCTGCACCCTCTCTTTTTTTGATTCCAAAGAAGCTAAGAGATGAATATAAAAGACTAGGAATCCCTATAGAAGATGTGGGTAAACCTCAATCCAAATCCAGAAGAAGATTATTGGGAAGTGCTGGTTATTAATGAATTTGCAAATCCAATCTTAGAATGTTAGAGGTTTATGTTCTTCAGCCAGAAGAACTATGGTGAAAAAGGTTCTTCATCTATACAAGGTTCCAATTGTAATTCTTCAAGAAACTAAGATGATGAATTGTACTGATTTTGACATTGCTCAAATCTGTGGAAATAACAACTTTGGATGGACTTTTCAACAATCTGTTGGTAATTCAGGTGGCATGATTATACTTTGGGATAAAAATATTCTAAAAGTAGAGGATTCTCTCGTGGGTGACTATACCCTCTCTATTGCTTGTACAAGTAAGATGGATAACTTCCAATGGATTCTCACCAATGTTTATGGCCCAAATAAACCTTATGAAAGATCTAGCTTTTGCGATGATCTAGATAATGTTTGTAATCTCTGGAGCTTACCATGGTGCATTGGGGGTGATTTTAATACAGTCCTCAAATATGAAGAAAAGAAAGGTTGTTTTAAAACTTCTAAAAACATGGAAAATTTTGCCAATTTCATTGTTCAATATGAGCTTATTGATCTTCCCATTAAAGGAGCCAGATTCACTTCCAATAATCAAGATAGTCCAATCATGTGCAGATTGGACAGGTTCCACATTTCACTTTCTTTTGAGCTTCAATTTTCTCTTGCCTCTCAACTGGCTAAGCCTAGACCAACTTCTGATCATATTCCTATTCTTCTTGATCTTTCTGATACTTCTCGGGGATCTAGCCCCTTCAGATTTGAACTCATGTGGTTTTAGGAGAATGGTTTTGTTGAATTACTTGAGGTTTGGTGGAATTCTTTCTGTTTTGCAGGTACTCCAAGTAGTATTCTTTGGAAAAATCTTAAAGCTCTTAACGAAAAACTAAAAATTTAGAATAAGGAGACTTTTGGCAACACAACTGCTCATCTCAGTAACATTCTTGCTGAAATTCAGGTAATTGATAATATGGATGAAGACTCTACTTTGAATGAAGAAAAATTTCATGAAAGGATCAAACTCAGAACAGATTTTGAGAAAGTTTTTATCACGGAAGAAACTACTTGGAGAATAAAATCCAAAACCAAGTGGTTACAGGAGGGAGACAAAAACATTGCCCATTTTATGATTATTGATTTTTCTAGTAGAAGGTATAACATAATTAGACAATTATATGTAGATGGTTCTCTTATTTCTGACAGATTTTTTTTGCAAGATCATATTGTAGGTTTATACAACCTTTTATTCACTGAGCAACATGTGATTAGACTTGAACTTGAAGGGATAGATTTTGACATGATAAATGCAAGTGGCGTAACTTTTCTGGATGCATTCTTTTTTGAAGAAGAAGTTCTTATTGCTATCAAGGAATTATGCCAGGATAAGGCTCCAGGGCCAGATGGGTATCCAATCATGTTTTTCTTGAAATGTTGGGATTTCCTTTAAAAAGATATAATGGATATTGTTTCAGAATTTTGGAACTCTGGCTCTATAAACACTAGACATAATGCAAGTTTCATTTCTTTGGTAAAAAAAAAAGGACTATATAAAAACTGTTAAGGATTGCAGACCAATATGTCTCCTCACATATGTCTATAAAATTATTTCCAAGGTTTTAGCATCCAGATTAAAGCTTGTTCTAGATAAACTAATCTCTCCAGTGCAATGTGCTTATATGGAAGGAAGGCAGATTGTAGATGGCATTTTGATTTCCAATGAGCTGGTAGACTCTAGACTGAATTCAGAAATTCCAGGTATTATCTGCAAAATAGACTTAGAAAAAGCATTTGATCGAGTCAATTGGTGTTATCTAGAGAATATTTTACACAAGATGGGTTTTAGCTCAAAATGGTCTTACTGGGTTAGGTTTTGTTATTCTACTGCTTCATTTTCTATCCTAATAAATGGGTCTTCTTTCGGTTTTTTCAAAATTTCAAGGGGAGTTAGACAGGGAGATCCAATATCTCCTCTTCTATTCATCATTGCCATGAAGGTTTCTCCAAATACTTAGACAGGGCTGCCAACTTAAGACTTTTCAGTGGTTTTAAGAATGTCTCAAACGATATTGAGGTAAATCATCTTCGTTATGATGATGATACTATATTCTTTCTTAACAATAGTAGAGAAGAGTTACAAAATTTGTTTTCTGCTATTACTTGTTATGAATATATTGTTGGTCTTAAGATTAACACTCCTAAGACTAAACTCATCCCTATTGGTACTTGTCCTGATTTTTCTACTTGGGTTGTGGAGCTTGGATGTATGACTGACTCAATGCCTTTCTTATACCTTTGCATGCCATTCGGTGCAAAAGAAAACTCTAAGGCTATCTGGGATCCGGTGATTGATAAATTTGATAAGAAACTTTCACATTTTAGACAATGCTCTGTATATAAAGGTGGTAAGATTGCTTTACTTAGGAGTGTTCTTTCTTCATTTTCTATGTATAATTTCTCCTTGTTCAAAGCTCCAGTTTTAGTTAACAAACAATTAGAAAAGAAGATGAGAGATTTTCTATGGGAACATAAATCTGGTTCAAAATGCTCTCATCTTATAAATTGGAAGATGGTTCTTGCAAATAAATCTAGAGGTGGTCTTGGTGTTTTAAATTTGAAGTTAATGAACGGATCTCTCTTAGCTAAGTGGCGTTGGAGGTTTGGTATTGAAAAAAAACCATTTGTGGTTCAAGATAATCGCAGAAAAGCATGGATCTGACTTTTCTTTCTGGATACCTGGTAAAGCAAGTACGTATAGTGGTATTTCATGTTGGAAAAACATTGCAGAAGCTAGTCACCTAATCAATTTGCACTCTACTATAACTTTTCACAATGGTGAAAAAGTTTCTTTCTGGAATGATAGATGGTCTAGATTTGATATTCTCTCTACGCCTTCCCCTGATATTTTCAAACTTGCAAAGAACAAAAATTCTTTGATTGCGGTTCATATCTCCATTACGGAAACTTGATTTTTGATTTCAAAAGAAGACTTAGAGATGATGAATTAAATCAATTTGCTCTGTTGCTTCTCAGGATTGGATCCTACCCCCTCCGAGACTAAGTAGGGAGTGTGACACAAGAAGATGGTCTCTTGGTGTTTCTGTGTTTTCTCTGTCAAGACTTTATACTCTAAACTCATAGAAGAAGATGGTATTGCAGACTATCCTTACACTTTTGTCTAGAATAATTGCATTCCTCAGAAGGTAGCTTTTTTCTAATGGTGTTATGTTCATGGAAAATTAAACACCAATGATACGATGTTGATAAAAGGTGTTGTATTATATTACTGTTGCATCCTATGTGGAGATGCAAATGAGACTGCTGACCACCTGTTACTTCATTGTAAAGTTGCTTCTAAAGTCTGGTCTTTGCTTACACCTACTGATTAGGATTGGTGCTTCCCTAACCCCATGTATGCTCTTGCTAAATGTTTGTCTGTAGTCTCCAGAAATGTAATTTGGAACATTATCCCGGCAACTGTTTCTTGGGTTCTCTGGAACGAGAGAATTTTTTTTATGTTCAAAGATACATATTTGTTTTGGACAGATTCTGATTTAGCTGAAGAAATAAAATCTCTTATTTTGTCTTGGTCCTCTGCTGCGGGTCATAGAGTTCATAACAAATTTTCAAGTTCCATTTTCAGTTGGGATTGTATTTTTTGTGTAATTTTTCGCTCCTTTCGCTACCTAGGGTAGCATTGTTTTGCACATCCTTCTTATTTTAATATATTCTTCTCTCTTTAATTAAAAAAATATGCTTTGCACACATTAGGGTCCTCGATTAATTTCTTCGATGTAACAAAAATCTGAACAAATATAAACTAAGAACGAATAAATAATCTACAAATAAATTACCACATACTGTAATATTTTATAAAAAAACTAGGCAGAGAATCTAGGTAGCTAGCTAAAACTCATTCATATGATATATTGGGTTACTTTATTGGAGATGGAGTGGAAAGGGAATAGGAACAACATCATTAATGGAGCAAATTCAGGGATATAAATATATAGGTTCCGATTGTAAGCAATCCTTTTAGACTTTTAGTCCTATCTCATCTCTTGAGTCTTGCATGAATGTTACAATTTTATTTTTTTAGCAATGTGATCTATTATAACCCATAACCTCGATGGATGAACTCAAAAAAAAAAAAAACGAAAAAACAAGATGAAGAATATTTGTCTCTATTAACCTTTGTCTTATTTAAAGGGATTTTTGTTTACATTTTCTAGCCATTCTTGCTCTTTTAGTATTTCTTTCTTCTTTTCTTTTTTGTAAGATGTTGCGTCGTCTCCATGGGTATATTTTGGTTATGGTTTCCGTCCCTATTTTTGTCACACCCTTAGACAAGCGAGATGAACTTCATCGGTTGTTGGTGCTAAAGGAAGAGTTGAGAGTTCTAATTGCTCATAGGCTATCCCATCGAGATGCGATGCGCTGCATGACGAGAATAGTATGAGACTCTTGAGATCGCTCGTAAGGCTAACGTTGTTGATCATGTCATGGACGACGTGTATCATTTGCATAAAGAGGCTAACACTCATCGCTATATGGCTAATTTATCGTATGACAAAGTTGTGTTGATGATGAGAGACTTGGACCAAGAGATTGTTACTTATCACACGGTAGTATCCCATCAAGATGAATGATTTTGGGATGTGCTGATAGCTTGAGGTGTCTTTATTGAATGTCGCCTTTGGATGTCTTTTCTTTTTATGTTTCTTGTATGTATGGCTCTTCTTCAGAGATTTTATGTTTAAGTCCAAAGGAAGGGACTGTTGATTCATCTAAACTGTTTTCCTTGCTCATTAAAGTTCCTATATATACGGTATAGATGTGTCATATTCTGTGTGTTGTTATTCCATTATTTCTTTCCCTTCTTCTCTTTTTGTATATATATATATATATATATGTTTTTATGGCTCGTCCTTACAAGGGTGCATTCAACACTTACCTTGTTGATAGAGATCAGTTGATTGTAGATCTAACATCAGAGATTCATGTCCTTAAGCATGATTTTTTTAAAGCTAATGAGGTCGGGTATGCTCTCTTTGTGGAAGCACATAAGCTCTCATATACTGCTAGTCAAGTACTTTATTTCCACAGTATGGATCTGTATGCAGACGCGATAGGTTCTGGAGATGCTATTTGCGGCCAGCTGTCTGAGTCATTTGTCCATGCTCGGGAAGAAATTGAGCATTGTGAGCGAAGATTGGCCTTTCTGGCCGTACGGTAAGTCGTGTGCATGCTGCTTTATTGGTTTTCCGTGTTTATCATGGTTTTGAGTAGATGTTTCGATATTAGTGTTTTTCCCTCTTTGTTCAAATGTATTGCTTCTTTCGTGGCTTACTAAATGGAATACTATTAATTTATATATACCTATTTTCTTGTTCGCACTTGGTTGGATGATGTGTTTCTCCTTATGTCGTTCTTGTGATGGTCGTCGCTTATTTGGTTTGAACAGGGGGTTTCGCCCTCTGTCGCGCTTGTAACCATCTGTTGTTTGATTTATTAGGTCGAACAGGGACGCTTTTCCCTCGCCGTGCTTGTGACCATCTGTTGTTTGATTTATTAGGTCGAACAGGGGCGCTTTGCCCTATGTCGCGCTTGTAACCATTTGTTTAGAATTATTGGGTCGAACATGGGTGTTTTTCCCTCTATCGCGCTTGTGACAATTTGTTTTGAATTATTGGGTCGAACAGGGGCACTTTTCCCTCTGCCACACTTGTGACCACTTGTTGTTTGATTTATTGGGTCGAACAGGGGCGATTTGCCCTCTGCCGCACTTGTGACCATTTGTTTGATTCATTGGGTTGAGCAGGGGCGCTTTTCCCTCTGCCTCTCTTGTGACCATTTGTTTGATTCATTGAGTCGAGCAGGGGTGCTTTGCCCTCTTCCGCACTTGTGACCATTTATTTTGAGTTATTGGGTCGAACATGGGCGCTTTTCCCTCTCACATGCTTGTGGCCTTCTGTTGTTTGACTTAGTAAGTCGAACATAGGTGTCTTTCCCTCTTCCTCTCTTGTGACCATTTGTTTGATTCATTGGGTCGAGCAAGGGCGCTTTTCCCTATGCAGCGCTTGTGACAATTTGTTTTCAGATACTAGGTCGAACAATGACGCTTTTCCCTTTGCCGCGTTTGTGACCATTTGTTTGATCGGGTAAAACAGTGGCGCTCTGCACTTTGTCGCGCTTGTGACCCTGTTAAATCGGGTGAGTGTGTGTTACCACTTTTATAACTATTTATTTGATAATCGAACATGTATATTCCGTCGTGCGTGATTATGCACTGGTTATATATTTTATTTTATTTTGTAGCGGTGAGAGAATGAATTGTTTTTATTCAAGTCGAACCTTTAATAATACTATTACTCTTGTACATGGTGTTGCTTAGTTATAAAAACTTTCCATCGGCTTACCCTTGGTAAGGCTCTTGATTTCGGTTTGTTTTAGGTGATGCCTATTCTTCATTTTCCTTGCACGGTAGGGTTTTTCCTGCCTAAATGCTCGTTTCCTAGCATTTCTCCTGTCGAACAGGAGTTCAGTTCGGGGTATTAACTCGTCCCTCTTTTCTATCGTACTTTCTCTTTATTTTCTTTATCTCTTCAGCCTTCTGTCAAGTAATAATTCGGTTCTTTCGACTATATCTGAGGACCTCTTTGTTTTGCGTTGGTTAGGGCCTGCTCCTGCCTTTTGGGGGGATTTTGGCGAGCTGTCACTAATTGTTACATATACGCCTCTTTTTATTTTTCTCTTCCTTGAGTATCCGTCCGATTGAAATGTTGCTGAAAACTCTGTTGAGTGGCTTCTTATCGTCTTATTTTCCTGTTATTGGTCGGTTGGTTAGCTGGGAAAGTCGAGGCGGTGATTCCCGGTTGCCTCTTGCTGGACTAGAGACGAGCCTCCCATTGTTGTCGCCAAATATTTTAGAGTAAAAGTGGTGAAAGGGAGACCAACCCTAGTCACAGCAAGGACTACACCTTTCCTTGTTGGGTCAGAGAGAGAAGCCCCCTTTTCTGGTATTATCCCTCCTCCTTTTATAGACTTTCTCTTATCTTCTTCTCCTATATATCCTTACAAGCTCTTTTATATTACAAAGATGCCCCTTTTGATACTACCGTTAACTTCTCCTCTTATTTCCTCCTTATCCTCATATCTCCACGGGCTTCCTTTGGAGAGTTTGTTCTTAGTCCCCAATTCTTAACATAGTCATGCCTATCCAATAGGAATGACCTCCCCTTATCAGTGAGTAGTCTTTTCTTTTTCCAGGTATCAACACCTCCCATTCAGCGCTTAGTTTAACGTCCATTTTGGTTCATGTTTTCGTTTACGAAGAACAACATCCACAATAGGCAAATTAATCACTAATTACATACCAATTATAATTTACTAAACTAATTTTTTGGTACTTTTTTTAAATACAATCCAATGGACATGAACATGTTTATTAACCGAGTGTAAACAATCGATAAATAAAATACTTCCACCCTACCGATTTTAGTTTATTTAAAAACTATATTTATACTAGAATCCTTAGATGCTCTTTGTTATATCTGTTGATTCAGATTCATGTTCTTCACTCACATACAATCGGCGGCTAAATCATTAAATACTTGTCGTTCCTAGTTAATTAAAAAAAATATTAATAAAAAATAAAATAATTAAAGCAAAACAAAAAAATGTAATATAATAAAAAAAATAGTTAAATAAAAAATAAATAATTAAACTAATCTAAAAGTAATTTAATGATTAACATTAATTAATCAGTCTATTAGTCATTAACAAAAATAGTTGGATAAGAAGATTTGGAAATTACTTCAAAAATGACCCTGTTTTAAGAGAAAAGGGGAAAATATCCACTTTTTCACAACAAGTGAACGAGTGGGCCAGATTTTGAAACAAGTGACAAAAACAGCCAATTAACAATGTCCGTTTTTTTTTTCCTAATTATATCCCTTAACCAAAGTTAAACTTTTAACTTAGAGTTAGGGTTATAAGATGGGTTAAATTAGTTGGGTAAATGGCTAAGGTGTACGATTAATTTAGTTGGCTAACATGCTGAAGTGTAAGGCTAAGTTAGTTGGGTACATGTTAGATCCGAAGAAAGAAGAATGAGTGGTCGAAAAAGCATTTGTTTTCGACTCACACCAGTTCGCACAAAAACAATACGAGTTAAACATATAAATCCTGACCAATATAGTTTAAACGGTTGACCATGTGTACATATTTCAAAAGAGTTTTGACCAAAATGGTTGTTTTCATTACAGCTTTTTCATATTCTCATTTGCTAATCTCTATTGCGTAAGGCGATATTGACATTAATTTATAAATACATTTGATTTGAATGTTATATTCAAAGATGCTCGGTAAATAATAAAAATCAGATAACTAAACCAAGTAAAAAGTTTATGTTAAATATGTAATGTTAGTTTAGTTGGATAAATTACTGAGATATATTGTTAATTTGGTTCTGTTATTCGTCTAGTAAAAAAAAACAGTCACATAGATTAAGAACAAGAAATCAATTATCTCATAATGCCATTTCATACATAATAGAAAAGGGAATGGATTTTGAGGATTATTTTCACATAAATGCTAGTTTACACCAACAAATAAACAATTTATGTTGTCTCATAATTTATCGCTCCCCTCATGATACAAATTTGGCCTTCTGATAATGGTATAAAACAAATTCTACGTATCCTAATCAAGATGAGAATATGGAACTTTCAAAAATACTTCGTTTAATACTCACTTCATTGTTACATATCATTGTCCAATTTAAGATTTATCCACCAAAACCACTCATCTGCATGTACGGATGCATTCTGGAGGAAAGGACCTAAAAGGAATATATCAAGAAAAGTGATAATATGAGAACAGAAAAGGCATGTGAATGAGAATGCGAGGAAAAAAAAGAATATCAAGGCGTTACAAGAAAAAGAGCATTTAAAATTTTGGATTCAGGAAAGTTTTTGAAAAACAACATGATAGTGACGCAACCAAGGTTCTGATATCTGTAGACCAATTGCCATTCTAGCAGCCTGTAGATTATGCATGCATGATGCAAGAAGCTGCATTCAGATAAAAAAACATGTTAATACACTCTTTATTCCTTAATGCAGTTGAGCCTGTAAGAACTTTGATTGTACAGTCCATAGTTTCCTAAAAAGAATTAGAAGATGTAAAAAAAAGGTATGCACAAAACATGCAACCATTCCATGGATACGTGGGAAGATGACTGAAGATATTGATTATAAATAGCAAAACGAGCTGAGTATGATAAATGTGGTGGAAGTTCTGAAACCACAGTCCAAGAATCAAGATCCGGGCAGGAATTACTAAACTGCGAACTCCTATTAGTTGATATATTAATAAGGAGTTTTTCTCTAAGCAACATCAATTAGGGTTGGCAAATCAATTCGGGTCATAATTCAAGTTTGAGATGGAAGAATTAAGATTAAAGTGAAAGAATAAGAATTTTCGGGTGTAGAAGGTATGATTTTGTAGTTGAAATTGATTAAATTTATATGGAGCGAAATATGAGCGGTTGGACGAAATAGCCATTGTTGGCTCCACCTAGGCCGATCGTCTCAGTATGAGAAGATGCTCGTCATAAGTAGAGCCGAGTATCAGCCCAAGTAAGGACGACCGGCTCAAGTTGATTCACTCGTGTCAACCTAAGACGACTATGGCAAACCCTCCGGATTTGAGGGTTTGCCCATCCAGTTTGTCATTTTGCTAGTCCCACTATAGGCATGAAATTGACAAAATATGCTAGTTTTCTATTGTGATTTATAGAGGAAATCCACTTTTACTAGAGGGAAAGCTGGCTCGGTCTAGGATATCTGACTTCTAGCCAGTATCGGGTGAGTCTTTCCCTATGAAAAATATATTTGATGTTGTTCTAGTTGAGACAATAATTCTGATGATTTTTATTTTTCTTAATACTTTTAACCGTACAGAAGGCTCTCTTATATAATGAGAGTAGTTTTTATATAAGGTAGGAAATTTAAACAATCCTAACATAACAGGAAATCCTAAACATAACAGGAAATTTATTCAAATCCTAAACATAATATATTGTTAACAAATCCTAAAGACTATGAGTTGACATTTGTATCATGATTGGTTTTCTGACTGGATTCAGAATTGGTCTTCTGGCTGTATGGTTCAACACTTCCCCTCAAGTTGAAGGGTAGCTGCGAACATTCAACTTGCTTCACATGCTTTGCTTATCTTGCTCATACAGGCCCATGGGTTGGTTTTCTGACTGGATTCAGAATTGGTCTTCTGGCTGTATGGTTCCGAGTGGTCTACTGTTGAAGTATTAGAAGTAAAAATAGTAGATACTGGTATTTGTTTCGTGGTTCTCTGTTGGTTAAGAGACTCAAGAATTTTGTTGGTGTTCTCTGTTGGTTAAGAGACTCAAGAATTTTGTTGGTGTTCTCTGTTGGTTAAGAGACTCAAATTGATATTTAGAAGCCGGTGTTTGGAAAACTCTGATGTATGATAGAACTAGTGTGGAGATGTATATTGATGATTAGTGTTGCTCATACATAGCTCCTGCGGAACTAGTGGTGATGGTTGGGGAGGAGCAAAGCTCCTCCCATAGGATCGAACCCCTTCTGATACCAAGTTGAGACGTGAATAATATGCTTCAATATTTTCTTAATAATTCAACCATACAGGAGGAGGCTCCCTTATATAGTGAGAGTAGTCTTTTACGTTAGGAAGGAATTCTAAAGATAGGAAATTCTAAACAAAGATAGGAAATCTACAAAGATTGGAAATCCTAAACATAATAGGAAATCTACTCAAATCCTAAACAGATATATGGTTGCCAAATCCTAGAGATTATTAGTTGGCAGGTGTATCAGGACTGGTGGTCTGACTACAGCCAGAACTGGCTGTATGGTTCAACATTTCTGATGTATGTTGGTTTGCTTATATGCAGATAATGAAGAACCATAAGACTGAATTACATGTATCCTTCTTTTAGGTTCACTAGGGTTTTTATTGGTTGGAACTTCTAGTTATCTTGGTAGGAATCTGTATCCTTATTCTCGTCTCAGGTATCATTCGTAGCATGAATCACCTGCTTAAAATTGGAAAACTCTTAAATCATAGTTACTGATTGGTCACTACAAAAAAAAAAAAGGTTTAAGCGACTACTCGATTTAAGTCGTATAACTGTTATAGCGACTAAAAGTGGCACTCGATACGTTGGTTGCCCAAAGCCATGTATGTCAAAGCCTTGAGCGACCATGCAATCGCTCTAGTAATAAACCAACTAACCTAAAATGAGTACTTTTCTCATTGCTTAACATTTAGACCAACTAACATGGAGCAAGTAAAATTATGATCGCTTAACATCTAGACCAACCAATATAGCAAGTAAAATATCAATCGCTTCAGATATACCAATCATTCTAAAGCAAGTAAACTACTTAGTTGATAGATACATGGAGCAACTCTTTCTGAAATTGCTTGGTTAAAGTTTTAAGCGATCAAATGATTTTGCTCGCTAAAAGTGATTTCTGATTTTGATTGGCCTGAAGTTGGTTGCTCAAGCTTTTGAGGTACAAAATTTTTTACTCTCTAGAAGCAACTTGTGACTTAGGAGCTATTAAACTACCTAGTTGGAAGATACATGGAACAACTTAACCTGATTTTACTTGGTTAAAATTTTAAGCGATCAAATGATTTTGCTTGCTACAAGCGATTTTTACTTTTGATTGTCCTGAAGTTGGTTGCTTAAACTTGCTTAAACTTTTAAAGTATCAAAGTTTTTACTCAAGTTGATTGTTTAAATTTTTAAGCTTCCAAATTATTTTAGAATTCAGATTTTAATTGGCTTAAAGTTGGTTGCTGGAGTATTTAAGCTACTCACTTTTTTTGCTCATTTGATTTAAATAATTCGAAAATCTAATTATAATTAAAAAAAATTATAACTAGATTATATAATTAAAAATGAAAACAAATGATATAGTAAGCCAAGTGGATGAACAATCACTGTCTGTATACAACCTATAAACTCGTCTCTCTAGCAACAACAAATAAGGAATAATTTCTATAGAACAGTTTACAGATATATCTGATTTCAAAACTTTGGTCCATTGCTCCAAAGGAAATTGGACTATCAACCCAAGGAACATTTACCGGTGGACATGTTCTTTTTCCTCATTAATAACAGCTTCTTGAAGATAACCTTTTCAAGCCGTTCCTTTATCAGTTGATGGGTATCAGGGGAATCAGGTTCTACCTGACTGGAGATTCATTGTAGTTGTTGATGCTGCTGCTGTTGGTGTGGATGTGGTGGGATTTAGGTAGTTTGACAGAATGATGCTAATCTCTGTGAATTCTGGCCGGGTTCTTGGGTCTTCATCCCAGCAATACTTGATGAGCGAGACGAACTACTTAGGGAGATTCTCTCCGTTTGGCCTCACATTCTGCAATCAGAAAAGCAAACCGAATTATAAATGAACTATTAAGCTTTGCAAACAGTAGTTTTATAAGCAGTAAAAGTGCAAGATAGCCGCAAAAATGCATCCGAGTTGTTTTTCCAACTTGTTTAAAACAATAAACTAATTTTTTGGCAAATGCCTCATGAAAGAGCAAGAATTAATAAGGAAAATGTGAAGGAAATGGTATTGGCTGGTCTCATAGTAAAATCTGATATAGAAATGGAGATCAAAAGAGGGGTCACAAAGAAAAAGCATATAAAATATTGTCTGGTCTAATGAAGTTCTTTTGGAACAAATCAAGTGAAAAGATGTCATACCTCTACAAGAGCTACAAATGAAGCCATCATCATTGCAAACACTTCTCTTGCGTCAAATATAGGAGCACCCCATTGAAACGGATATGGAACTCTTATCCTGAGCATAATGATGAACATGATTAGGATCAGTATAACACTATAATAATGACATCCCAACAAAGAAAACCAAATCAAAAGCAGTCCACATTAAGCCCAATAACCTAATTTGATGAAATTCTAAAAGCCTTACCATGGAGCAGCGCCAACGGTTAAGAGGTGAGCATAAATCCATATGATAGCCACCGAAAATATAACAACAAACCGGTCAAACACATCTTTCGCGTGTATTAGATGGGGTAAATACTGTTACAAGCATTAGAAGTAAATTCCATTTTAGATCCTGATAGAATGACAAAGTTATGACAAGCATTAGCAGTAAAGATGAAATTCATTACAAAGCTATAGTTCTCAACTGCACCACAGTTGAGCAATGACACTTCAACAAACAAGCAATATCAGATAACACCAAAAGATTACAAAACAATATTTACAACTACAATAAACATTCAAATTGAAACAGTAAAAGGAACAAAAGAAAAGGCAGAAGAATTATTGCTATGCAATTGAAATCTAGAAATGAAAAATCTTGATTAATAGTGCTCAAACATCAAATATTGAGAAGGGGAAGAGCCCAATTTAGAAACTCTAGTCTACAATAGTGTCGTCATCGGACCTTTTGATTCACTGAAAGAAGTAAAATGCATTAATAAAGAATTTGCAAAGGCAGGAAAACCCACAAATCATAACAACATTTTATAACCAACAAAAAAATACTAGACAAAAATTGAAAAGCATGAAGAATGAAATTGTAAAGTAGTTTGTGTAATGGTGTTGGTGATAGTAGGAAGAAAAAGAGAGATTTCAGAGAGATTTAGAGAGATTCAGTGAGGGAGACGGAGAAACTTAGGGAGTGAGGCGGAGAAGTGAGAACAGTGAGGGAGGCGGAGAAGTGAGAAGTGATGAAACTTAGTGTTAGGGTGTTTATATAGAAGGGTATTAAACGTAAATAATAGAAACTTTGTGGTCAATAAGTAAAACGATATAGGGTTTTAACCGACGGTTCAAGATTAACATTTTAAGCTGATCGGATGGTTCTAGGTTTGACATCTTCTACTCATACGGATCGTTAATCTGACGGTTCAAAATTAATATCTTATGCTCATACGGATCACCAATCTGACGGTTCAAAATTAATATCTTATGCTCATACGGATCACCAATCTAACGGATCAAGATTAGCATTTTTTTTATACGGGTCACAACCAGAACGTCGAATAAAACATACGTCTCTCAATATATACAGGTCCAACGACCAAAAGAACAATGAACGGTTATTAATTTCATATAAATAAACTTGTTCTCTTTAACTAACAACGGTAATTTCAGAATTACACATTAAAATCGTATCTAAGGGTCCATTCTTATATTTTGATATCAATAAAGTGATATCTTCCTCTAGAAAATGATGAACTTGAGTCTTGCATATTCAAACAAACAAATATTAATCAAAGAAAATTTAGGGTTCAAACTAAAAAATCTAACTAACAGGACATTAACATCAAACCTAAATAGGATTGATCCAAAAATATTTATGGAATTAAATCATGTAAGAATATCCAATTAGATTGAACGATTTTTAGAGACAAATAAATTTGTATACGTATATACGAATAAACTCATGTGGGGTTCTATGTCGAATTAGGTTGAATATATGGATGACACTAGGTTACTCAATTTCTCTCGGGATCCCATTGATTTCTACGGTTATCTATCGACTTTATTCAAAAAAATTGAGAATTGTTTTTTACTTTCGATTAGACAAAGTTTGTAAGTCCAATGATGGTAGATTTAGGGTTTCAATGGAGATTCCGACTTAGGGTAAGTGGTCATTAAGGATATTATGACGAGCATCGGTATGTTTAGGATTCACTCAATTACTCTCACCTTGAGACATCCCATTTTGCTTGTCCGATAAGTTTAACGAGTTATGGGAAGAGGTTACTACGGATAATAAGGCGAACATCGATAAGTTTAGGGCACCGATGAAGATTCTGACTCAGGGAAGAAACACTGTGAGGAATATAATACACTCAATTTTGATCGATCTTACTCAAATTATATCAATTTTCATCAATTTCACTCGATTTCACTTAGATTTATTGAATTTTATTCAATCTCAATCAAACTTATTCATTTTTTTATCGATCTAACAAATCTAATGATATGAAACTATGATTTCATCAATCTCACTAAAATTCACTCAAATTTTTATCGAACCGACTTGAATACACTCAATTTTGATCGATCTTACTCAAACGATATGAATTTCACTCGATTTCACTTAGATTTATTGAATTTTATTCAT